>JBANCV010000438.1:15205-38278 GCA_037040105.1 Amiota albilabris | reverse complement strand
CACACAGATACTCAGAGTATCTGTGTGTGTGTGTGTGTGTGTGTGTGTGTGTGAGAGAGAGAGAGAGAGAGAGAGAGTGAGTGTGACTATATGTGGATTTGTAGCTATCAAGCCTCTTCTCACTAGAACAATTCATGAATCAAATCGGACTTAAATTGCCGCCTAGAGAGAGAACAAATTGAGAATTTTCAAAAGTGTTTATTTTTTCTAATTTAAAAGTGAAAGTAAAATCAAATAAAAGACAACACAACACAACAAAAGCAAATTGTTAAATAAAAATACATGTAATAAATTAAAATAATTTTCAATGAATTTTTGGTTATTTGGTTATTTGGTTTTATATCTTTTGTTATATTTTTTCCTCTCCCTGTTTTTATTGTTGCTACCGCTACTGCTTGTCTTGTCCTTGCTGTTGTTATTGTATTTTCCACCCCAAAATTTATGATTTGGGCGCTAAAACTTTGTTTGTTTTTTTTGTAGTCGTAACTCAGACTTGAACGAGCGCGCGAGCAAAGAAAGGCTGCAAAGGCAAAATCCGTGATGAAATACAATTTATTGCAACAGCAACAACAATAGACGCCAACTATGCCGCGTCTCGGGCTTCGGCTGTTGCTGTGTCCGTTCACACACACACACACACGCGCACATATACACACAAATCCTAATGTAGTCGTGCTCTTATTGTTCTTGTAATTGGAATTGTGCTTTGATGGCATCTTCTTCGTAATTTTGTATTTTTGATTTGTCGCTTTGTGGTGTCGCTTTTTTTTTTTGCACTGTTGCTGCAGCGCTTAAATTAGATCAGAGTTTCTTAAGCCGTTCTCGGTGAAAGTGCAAAGTGTTTTTTTTTTTTATTTTATTTTTATATTTATTCTTTAGATTGAGAGAAGAGAACACATAAGAAGAAGTGGCACTTAAAGTAGAGGTAATTTAAAAAACATAGAACAAAATAAGAACAGAAAAAAAGAAGAATCGAATAGAATAGAAACGATTGCTAATTAAACAAAGCTGGTACTACTAAACTCTAGCCTTCATCTTGGTTTCGGCGGGATGTGCCCAAGCTGCAAAATTTCTTCATAACGTCAGCCGCAAAGGTTTCAAAGTGTGTGAGTGTGTTTGTGGACTGTTTAAAATTATTATATAGTAAAATCAAACGTTCAACGGCTCACACATACGGTTTCAATGATATTGTCCTGCCAAGGGAGACATGTATATATTATAAAATATAAAAATAATACAATGGATAGTAAGAAGGAGAGGGCACTACAGCATCTGGAGTTACCAGGTGAGTTGGTTAGTTTACCTAATTCGGTGACCAATAAGAGTGAAAGTATGCCAAATAGTTAATTTTAAGCCGCTGGTTGGGCAGGTATAGCTTCTGGCAGTAAATATTAAATAATATGCTTAGTGTTAGTTAGGTGGGAGGAGTGACTACAGTGCCTTGATCAGCTAGTTGAGAGTGACTCTCTAAAGACTTGCAATTACAGACAGGAATCTGATCAAAAGGTTGAAAATTGTACACACATATGTTTTAAGTAATTTCGAAACCCGTTTTAACCAGGATCATTGGGAACAGGATCAGATCAGGAATATGAAATACAAATCCCACAAAGAAACTTAAATTTATCTAGCCTCAGTTTAGGATTAATTTTACACTGTTCAATTTCCAAAGTGATTATGCCCCATGCCCAAGACAGTTTAGGAATCGCTGATCCTAATTTTTTAATGTACCCCTCTCACTCTCTCTGGCCCAGTTAAAATAAGAGTATTGAGCCTTGATTCTCTTGTGCCATCGTATAAAGAAGAAGGAGGCACATCTTTTCCTTTCCATTGCTTTTTTATAAAATCGCTAAAGCTTCCCATTTTATATTTTTACTAAAATCAATCAGCAAAACCAACATATGTAACTTAAAATAAGAAAAGCTCAAGGGCAAAACAGCTGTTTCCTTCCCCCCCCCCCCCCATACATACATACAAACACACACACACACACACACACACACATACAGGATTTACTTAAGTGTGCGTATGTTTATATTGTTGCTTTCCCTTAATTTCAGTTATATTTTGCTGCCTCCTTCCATTATTGTATTTGCTGCTTTGTGTTGTGTGTCGGCCGCCATTCATTTCAATTCGATTTTATGACATCAACTTTAGTCGCTCGCTCGACTTTATACACGGACAAACGCACCGACACAGTCACAGTCACACACTAATATAGATACATATAAACCAATAGACAGACAGATCGACAGAATGACAAAAGGGCGGACAGAGAGACAGTGATACATGCATACCAGCAAACAAATAAGCAAAGCTTTATTGCTATTGCTGTTGCTCCTGCTTCCTTTACTTACGTTTATTTTTCTGCTCTCTTCTAATGCTGCTTACAACTAATTTCTCTCTCTGTCTTACATTCGCACATTTACTAATTCCCTCTTCATATTGTATTTATTTACTCATACACACCTAAAGAAGAAACCATGACTAGATTTTTTTCCCTTCTTTTCATGGCTTCGTTTTTGATTCGCGTTTTGGTTTCATCGACTCGACTCGACTCCACTCGACTCGACAACCGCTTCAGCTTCATTCATTCAACTTTCCTTTCGTTCTACCTTTAATAGTGTACACATGAAGTGTGTGTTTCATTTCCCAGGTTACAAGTTCCATATTTCATTTACATTTCGTTTCACATTTCAATAATTGCACAGTATACTCGCAATAATCCGGACAACTTGCGAATTGGCCTTTCCGGACATATTGCCAAGTTGAAAAAGAATGCAGCACAATTAACTTTAAGGCGATACATTCTTTTGCTTATTATTCTTCTGCATATTTACGAATCATTGTCATCGTTACTATTGATAATTAATGCCTTCTTCAATTTCTAAATGCCAGTCACTCTCATTGTCATCATAATCCTGGAATATTTCGACAATTATTTCAGCGGAATAACACATTGCCAGAGGCGGTCGGATCAACATCTGAATTGAATTTGTTACAAAGAATATTTTTAAATAATTTTATTTTATTTTTTTCTGCAAGACTTAATCTTTGTTTGCAATCTGCGCCTCCATTAAATTATATCTTGAACTGTACGAAAGAAGATATAAACCTGTTCATAGATTAGAAAAAGGGGAATCCCTAATCCTTGTATAAAAAAAAATAAAAATGACGGATACAAATTATTTTCCAAGGAATTATGTACATATATGAGGATGTTTATGGTAACAAAAAAAAAATTAGTGTCTGAATTGCAGATCAGCAGAATCTATAGAGTGGAATGGAAGCAATTGGTTTTCCGAATTATCTAGATTGTACTGCATTATTTTTTCTATTTTATTCATCTACATTTGTAGCATTATTTTTTCTATTTTATCCTTCTACAATTGCTGCATTATTATCCGCGTTTGCTTTATTTACATTTGGTCAATTGTTCCTTTATTTCTTTAATATTTTATAAGGAATTTCTATATTGGATTAATCGATTCGGCTTAAGTTGATTTGAGTTGGGTTTTTATAGAAATAATGTTAATTTGTTTATTTGATTGGTCAATTGCTTTGTTATTGTTTTTGACTTTGTGTTGTTGTAATGGCAAAGGGAGTGAGAATGGGGGCTGTTGTGCATTTTGCCCATTGAATTTCCTTGGGTAAAATTGAATTTTTTTTGGGGTACATAACGTCCCCTTCCACATTCAAAGAAAAGGCGCTTGTTGCTTTCCTTCAACTGTTGTGGTGGGGTGGAATAACAACAATGAAATATGATACCGGTGGTTAACAAGTTAAGTGATTAGAACATGATGATGATGACTTTATTTGGCCCGCTTTCAATTTGAAGTTTTTCTTTATTCTCCAACCAAATCCAAAGTAACGTTCTCTTTCATTTTCTCAATTAGTAAAATTGTATTATTGATTTCATTTCATTCTATACTCACTTTTACTCCTTTGATACTTTTCTGTTCATATTCTTGTATATCTTTTATATACAATCAACCAGTTCATTAAGTAAGTTGATGGATAAAGCTATAAATTGTTAGTAAAACTAGATAATGTTTACTGCCTACGATTCAGGGAACGTGAAGAAAGGGGGAAGTCTACAACTATACATTCTGCGAGTCTAAAGCAACAAAAAGAATATTGGACTAAACGGAGCATCAAGTCATACTACATGCTTTTGATTTCGACATCTGTCAATGGAATCCTGAGAGTGCCCTGGTGAATTAACGAGTATATTGTACACAATGTTATCAAAATGAAATATTTTATAATTTTTTTAACTAGACTTGATCTAAGTTATTGTTGCGGGCCTTGTTAATAATGTGTTAATCTTTACCACTCCTTAGTTCTTCTTCCAGCCTTTGTTGGTTAAGCATTTTTGATTGATTTGTTAAACGTTTGTATACTCTTCACGTAGTGAATAGCATTACAAGTTTGTGATGAATTTTGTAATGCACAGATGGAGATATCGGAGACCCCTTAAAGAATATAAGTAAATTTCAAGATTCCAGGATTACTGGATCGCATAGCTCTCATACAAAAAACGTTTTCTGGTGGATGCATATGTATCTTCGGCATAGTCTAAACTAATCTTAAAAAGAAACGAAAATACAGCAGTCCTTAAAGTTTCATTAAAATACTTACCATACATATTTTGTTCTATAAGTTAAAATCAAACAATTATCTGAGTTTTCTGTGCATGCTCATTTGGTTTTAGCGACATAGGTTATGAAAAGGCTTAGTTGGTCACTGTGGGAAGACCACCACCCTCTTAAAGGAGAATTGAATTGTTGTTTTTGCAACCTCTTTTTTCAGTCACTCACTCATTCAAGTTGGTCAAATGTATGATTTTGTTTTTTCTTCAGCAGTTTCCTTAGTTTTAAGTATTTGAGAGAAGGGTAGTGAGGAGGGAAGAGAGAGAGAGAGTGAGAGAGAAACAAATCATTTAAGCGGGTCGCTGTTTTATTTATTAGTTTGTTGGTTCTCTTTTTACAATTGACATGCGCAAATGCTTTTCACTTCTCTCTTTTTATTATGCATTTTCCTCCAGATTGATCTCTTGCTCTTCCTCTCTATTTATGTCTCTCTCTTTCTCTATTTATCACTTATATCTCTCATCTGTTTGCCTGCTTAATATTAAGTGAACTCAATTGCAACTCACCTCATTTTAAGTTTGGAACCTGCAGTTATAAACATGCATCTTTCTCTTCAGATGGCGGCAAAGGGACTCCATCATCATCACCACCACCACCACAACTAACATCATTATTGGTGTGTGCCAACCTAGTGCTGATGATCTGAAAGTTTCACTTACCATCCCCTCCTCCCCCACATGCTTGCTTAAAAATTCATTTATAACAGTTCTGTTCTGTTTACTTACCTTCTACATTTATCTCCTCCCGTGAGTTGCCTTTGCCACACTCGTTGAATTGTTCATTGGTTCGCTTTCTTGGTTTTTATAAAGTTGCTCTGCTGTGTTATATTCGTGTGAGAAAATGAAATTTATTAACATTTTAAAATAATGTTTGGAACGTATTAAAAGAGAGGAGACATCGCACTGGTCGAAAAGACCGTGGGCTTCAAAATTATGGCATAATATGTTAAAGAATAACTCACTGTTGGAATCCTCTATAACGAAGTCGCTGGGACCGGTTCGGGCAGTTCATTATAGACTATGCCACTGTAATTCAATTCCATATGTATTGATTTTTATATAGAAGCGAAACTTTTCTGAAAGTTGTACATAAAAAAAATTTCACATAATGGAATTAATATATCTTAAAAAGACTTAATTAATACTTCGTCACATTACCGCTTGAGAATTATAACCGCATAACATACTTTCTTATTGATTTTTTATGTTGAGGTCTATCTAAATCCTCCACCTTACCGCTTTTATAGATCACAGCATCCAGTTATATAATATAATAATTTCACATCAAGAAATAATCTCATTCCACTTTCGATTTGTATATATTTTTTGTTTTTTCTGATAAGTAATTTTTTTGGTGAATTAAGGTAGGGTATATAATATTTGGTCATGCCGAAGTTATAATTAATATTTCGAATCGGTTGTGATTGTTTTTCTTATTTTAAATTTGTTGTTTTGTTCTTAAAAATCGCAGAACAATTCCGTTTTATTGTTTTTGTTTTTGTTTTGAAAATTCATTTGTTTCTTTGGTGGCGGGCAGCATAATATCCAAAAAAGCTGAACTAAAAATAATAATACGCAGTAAATGAATTTTTTAAGCGACTACTCTTTTCTCTTTCCTTATTTGTTAAGTCCCAACATGCAGCAAGGCTTCTGCTTCGGCCTGTGGTTCGCTGCAGGGCTGACACAATCGCATTATAGTGTGCATTGGATGGGATCAGAATAGTAAAGTGTAATGTGATCTAGGTATGGGCAGAGCCACCAGTAATAAAGTAGTTGATCTAAAAAGAAAGGGTGTATCTACCTAATCAATAGATATTCATTCCGTTTTTAGATCATGAAATCAGTAAGAAGTAAATTTTTCAAAAGTTTTGATCAATTTTTTGTAATTTGTATTTCACAATGAGCTTCTTGAGCTTTATGAACTTCAATCCAATATTCAATCAAAATACATGACAAAATATACAGCCAACAACTTTTTAGAGATAATTCTCACATAGCCGCCATAGCTTCTTCTCTTTTCACAATTATGATCTTAAACAAATCCCCATTGTTGTGATAAGTTTTTGTTTTTTGTTGGATTTAGTATGTGATATGGAAATACCAAGAATCATATAAGTATCATATAAGATACAAATATATAAAATTGCATGCCATATGAATTGAAGCTGAGGGACGATTGCATCAGACACCATATGTTTAAGTCTTTCCATGCTATAATATCATTAGTAAAGTCAAAATTTAATGGTTCCACACTGTCGGGGGTTCAAAACACAAAAATTAGACAAATCAAATGTTTGAGACAAGCAAATCATATTTTTTTTTTATTGGGAAATTGTTAACTATAAAAAGCTCCAAAGTTATAGAAAAATACTCTCCTCGATTACCATTTGTTAACGAAAATTTTCGATAGATCTATGACTCGTCTTGGCCTAATTAAAGAGAAGATTCTGCATTCTTTTGATGACTCCAAAAATGGTAATGTTAGTCTTCCTAGTATGACGCCGCCTATATTGTTATATGCAAGTCCTTTCAAAGCCACCTAAAATTTCATTTCAAAATTTTTCTTTAGATAGAAATATATTAAGACAATTATTAGATCGTAAGGAGACCTCAGACTTTTATAATTAGTTAAACAAGACTTCAGAAATATTGAAGCACAATGTGATAATGCAACTCGTTGGAGAATAGACAATAAGAGACCCCCACATACACTTGCTCAGAGTCAGAGACTGAGATACACACACACGCAATAAACAGAAACACCACTTGAAATCAAAAATAACCTAACGTCCTCCTTACTATAAAAGCGGGTGGTAACCAAAAGCTGAGTCTATTTTTATATAAGTATATCGAGATATTGAGAGTTGCTCAAATGTTTTCTTGAATTATTTAAATTTTTTTCTGTTCATTTTATTAACGAAGAAAGTAAAAGTTTGTTTTTGCTGTTTGTTCTCTAGATAAAGAGAGTATTTCATTTTCATCATTACCATCATCATTATTGTGATCATGATCATTATCATTATTAACATTTTCATCTATTTGTGTTTATATTTAATATGTGTGTGTATGTGTTGTGTGTGTATTTATGTATCTTTTATAAGCATCTGATCCATGTATCTATTTTAGTTATCAGTTGAAATGAGTTGAGCTGAGACAAACAACTACTTACTTAACCAGCCCCAGCCAGGGCAGAGCAGAGCTCCTCTATACTCTATACGTATTTCTTTCTCTATGCATGCGATTCTAGTAAAAGGTATTTTTAAGTTAAGTTCAATTACCTTAGAATGGTTTTTATTGTACTTGTACTATATAAAGATGGATGGATGGATGGATGTTGTTATGAAAACGGAAGGAGTATTCCATGATGTTGTTGTTGTGATCAGCACAAAACAGAAAGAGTCAGAAATGCTACATCTAGATAGGCAGGCAGCTTGGTTTCTAGTTATAATACTAAACCAACCATCAACATGATCTCATGAAAACAAACTCTCTCTCCTCAATGTTATCATATTTATAAACATACCGAGAATCAATGATGATGATGATGATGATGATGATGATGATGATGATGGTGTATAAGTAGATATTTGAATTAAAAAAAGCGCAAGCGTTGATGAACATTTTTTTTTTGTTTTTGTTTTGGATTCTTTTTGCGGAAAATCCGAAGTTAAGAAAAACCAACGCAACGTAAAGTAAAATAGGGAATTATTTCTATATAAACACATATATATTACTGTTTATATCTTTTGCTGTTTCTTTTGTTTTTTGTTTGTATAAAGATTCATGTTTTGTAAAACGCGCTCTAAGTGCAGATCGATCGTATTCAATTCGCTTCAATTTAAACAATTTTAACATTTTGCTATATTGAATTATATGTGTTTGATTCATGATAATGTGTAGCAGCGCTCCTTAAACTATTATTCGCATACTGGGCGGGGTCATTTCATTGCCAGAGAACCGAAAAACAATTTTGTCCACAACTTTTCAATATTCATTATTTCTACCAATAATTATGTTATAACATTGGTTTGTGGTTAGGTAGGGGGGTGCTAGCCGATGTTAAGATCAGTTCATTTATACCCACTTAGATTCTATTTATAAAAGATGGTTACAATCTTCCCACCGATTGAAAAGGAAGAGTCACTTAATTGGCCTGAAATTCTTAAAGTTCTTTAGAAAGATTTATTGTAGAATTCAAAATAAAAATTTCTCTCAATAAACATTTTTGGGGCTCATATACTTACTAAATTTAAGGGTTCTTTATCTCCCTGGTATATGAGACTATTGAGCCAGACAGACATTTCTGTCCATCCCATTTGCGGTCCGAAATATATATTAAATAAGTTTAAGAACACCTGATTTAAAGAAAGGGGAAATGATGCTACATTATCAATATATAGGATGATCTCATCATCGATTATTGTGCCAGAAAGCTCTATTTAATTACGAATCGAGCAAAATGCTTGGGATTGAAGTGGAATAACTAAAACAAAAAAAAAACTTTAGAAAAGGAGTGCAAGGACTACATAAATTTAAGAATAAATGATAAAGAGGAGAAACGGATGAGAAGTTATACGAGCCCTAGAAAAATAGATCAATTTCATAAAATAATTAAAAAAAAAAAAAAAAACATATGTTGCACTTTAGAATATTTTTGGCTTTTTTTTTTTTTTGTTTTAATAGTCTCCAATTTCCCTACCTACCTTTTTGCCTACACCAACCCAACTCAATACACACTCAATCACTCTTCTCTTTTTCTATATTGGTTTTTGTTACCATACATGTACAACATCCCATATGTGCATATAGATAAGTTTTCGAAGAACTTACTCCCAAGCTACCTTTTCAGAGCGCCACGTGCCTGTTCGTCGCTTCGCCTTGTCCGTCAGTCTGATTGGATTGTGTGCTTACTATTGGTGGCTGGAAGGAGAGAAAATGAAATGAAAATCTTTTACTTACTAAAATAGTATTGTAGTTCACTCAATCTTTAGGTGTTGAGCAACTCTCTGGTGAGCAACATTGCACATTATATTTACATGTGTCAAGTCTTAATAGTTCATCATCTTCATTGTCTTAAGCAAGTGAACAGGCTCTCTCTCTCTCTCTCTCTCTGTTTTTCTCATCTCCTTCTCCTTTTTCTCTCTGACGTTCAATCAGTACGTCCCTCTTTCCGTTCGTTCGTCCGTCTGTCTGTCATTTCTTTTACGCCGTACTCTCGCCGTTAGTCGTCGCTCTGTATTTGCGTCGTCGTCGCTAAAAAAAAAATTTTCAACAAAAATCGTGTTTCTATTTTTAAAACGTGAAACATGATTTCAATTCCGAATTTGTGTTGTTTTTGTTGGTATTTAAAATTTTTGTTTAGATAAAAAAAAAATCGAGAAATTTTACGGGCCCAAACCATGCATCAATGCAGAAAATCAGTATAATGAATTCTATTATTCATCGTTGTTGATATTTTTTCTTTTTTAAGATGTTCATTGTTTTTTTCTTTTTCTTCATTTAGTTTATAATGAATTTAGGTATCATTTTTGTAGTTCATTAAGCTTAGAATTATTTACCGAGAAACAATTACAAAATTTCAATTGATTTTTTTTTTTCTTTTCATAATCTAAAATCGCAGTTCAATGGATCAACACGATTAAGATAGCTTTCCTTATCTAATATCATGAAGCTCTTTCAACTTTAAGTCATAGTATAAAGAATCAATAAGATACAAGCTGTTAATTTATGCTGCACACGCAATTGTTTGTGAATCGTTATTATTCTTGCCTATGATTTTTTTTGACAATCTTCAACAATAAGATAGCTTGTACACCATATTACAGCTGATAATGAAAGGACAGAAGTCCCTATGAACTTTGCTAAGCTACGTTGGCAATGTTAAAATGTAAGAGTAACCTATCAATCTTCATTAAGAAAAGGTCTTCAATTATTTAATGTAATTTTCATATGGGAAACTACAAAAAAAAAAGAGGAAACCCCATAACTAACATATGAATATGTAAAACAACAAGAGATCAAGCTACAATATCTAAACATTATCCAATTATCTGTTTCATCCAAACTATATACCATACAAAAACTGTGGTGTTTTTGAGACATGAGAGATCGTCATACGAGGCGCTTGTCCAGGATCAGACCGAGGTAGTGAACTTAGTTCCACATGCGGGATGATTCTGGAATCACAGTTGACAACTGAACAAGTGCCAAGCTTCAGTGTTCGATAATTTTCTACGTTTAATCCGTTGTTCCAGCGCTTAGCCCAGTCGAGAAATCTACGCAAGTAGTTCTGTAGTGACTTTGAAGCTTTTTTCGCCCAATAAGAGTTTATTAAGATGTCTATGTCATCCGCTTATGATGTAGTAAAGTCAATTGTTCGGATGTCTGTCCTTGTGGCACGCCGGCTCTAAAGCTTTTTATCTTATTGATGACTTCGTGGCTATAATTTCTAAATCAGTCAAGATAGATTAGATTATATTTTTTAACAAAGTTTATCTACAAATATAATAAACCTGTTTTTTAAAATTTCTTTTATTCCCAAAATTATCAGATCATCCAACAATTAAAGAAGTGCCTTAAAAATTAAATCTTTCTTTGGTATGTAGTACAACTTAATTTTTATAAACTATAAATGTGTAAATAACTGAAGAGTAAAATCTCTATATACCTATAGGTTAAAAGGAGAAGTTCCATTGTCGAAGTAAGTTAGTAAGTGAATAAAGGAAACTTTAAAAGAATGTTGATTATTAATAAATACATTATTTTCTTCTTTTAGATTTAGCTGTTGTTCGTGCCATAGGCAAAAATAAAAGTATGTAAAGCTTAATTTTAAGTTGAATAATTAAATAATTAATTAATAAATGATATATTTATTTTTCAGTTATTACCTGTTTGTGGATTGTGGTGAATATTGGCAGAGGTAGAAGGTGAGTAGTTTAGAAATTTTCATTTAATTTTGTCTTATTAAATTGAAAAACATTTTGATTATTTACATAATGTATACATAGATACAACATCTGTGAGTATGTGTGTATGAGAGAGGGAGAGTATTGTGTATTTGAAGAATTCCGCATTTCGTGTAACTCTTGCTTTGTTCTGTTTTGTTGTGTGTCATTTTCGAAATGAAAAAATCTTATTTTGAAATTATTTGAAATAGTCATATACTTAGAGAGAATGAATGATCCAGTGCCTAATACTTTCCTCTTACTGCTGCTGTTTTCCTCCTACGCAAGTATTGGTTTGGTCATAGTAAAATCAACTTAAGGCTTTTGTAGCTGAGCGCGTGCTCGAAGCGGATTTTCAATAAAACAACGACGACGGCAATGGAATGCATTATTCACTAAACGTCAAACCGTTCATATGCCCGCAGCCCCTGCCACCTTCAACATCACCGCCTTTCGTCATCCGTCATCGGTTCCTACTGCCACCATCACCACAAACCTACCGAATACAACAGAACAACAACTACAACAACTACTGATGCCTCGACCTAAATAGCCAAAAAAAAAAAAAAATAAATCCAATACAAAATCAAGAAATAGAAAGAACAGAAACAGAGAAACACCTTCAGAGCATTAAAGACTAAATACGACAACGAAAACCAAGAAGAAAATTCAATGATCGTGATGAAGAAAACCGACCGGGTATAATAGACTGAGATCAAGCAAGCGACGAGCAGACAGAGCGTCCGTTCGACAAGACACGGTGGTGGCGGTGGCGGTGCGGTACAACGCCATTTTGGGGTGGTGGTGGGGTATTGTGGTTGCGTTTGGATATTGGGTTGGGTATTGGGGTAGCGAAAAGCAGCCAACGAGTGAAGAAGCGAGCGACGGGTGTTGATGCTGCGTCTATGGGCTGCGATTTGTGTTCCATTCTTTTCTTTCTTTCCTTAATGTTTCCTTTCTTCTTTCCATCCACCGTTTGTCCGTCAGTACATCTGTATGTTTTTGGGACGATGTTGTTGGGGCGAACAACGACGCTCACAGCCAACTCGAGTTGGTTTTCTTAATTCAGTATTCAGTTGGCGACCGGTTCGTACGGAATCCGACGATTCGTGTTTGCGTTTAAGTTCCGCCTTTTTGTTCTCGTGTAGTCAGTCTTTGTTTTTGCCTCGTCGTCGTCTCTAACTATCAGTTCAGTAGTCAGTCTTTGGCAGTCGGTGGCAGTGGCCATAAGAGAAAAACATACTTGTAAGTTGTAAGATGTTTATATTTTTTTTTCAATTTTTTTTTTTTTTTTTTTTTGGTTCTTGTATCTATTAAGTTTTGTTTGGTGGCCAAGAGAACACAATGTGTAACTGTGACTGTAGTGACTCTCAATCTTAATGTATCCGTATCCAAAAATTTCACTCAAGAGTGAGTGAGTGTGTGATGATCATTAAACCAATGAAATAAAATGAAGACAAGAACAACAAAATTTTTTGGTATTAAGTTGTGATGATTTATCCATGTGTGTGTGTGTGTGTATGTGTGTGTGTGTATATCTAAAATAGAGAATTTTTACAAATACTCTTCACCCTCTCTCTCTCTCTCGCATTTTTGTATGTTGTTGTGTATTGCTTTTAAAAATAGCACAAAGTCGTACCCAAAACAGCAGATGCCTGCCTTCATATTAAAGAAAGGAGAACGAATAAATGCGAGTTCATATTAACATTTTTTTAAAAACATATTCATACCAAATAACATTGTTGTGTTATATCCAATCATACGGACTCACCGATCTATTCTCAATCCTCCACTTCATAAGAGGTGAAACGATTCGATCCGATCCGATCCGATCATTATCGACAGCATTATCAACAAACAAATTGCAATCAAACATTGAAAAAATAGATTTACTGTATATAGTATATACTACGTATTTATGTCCATATATAGATTAGTAGTTTGGTAATTCCAAAGCTTTATCCTTCTAATACTAATTTACATAGATTACATTCAATAAATCAAACTCTACTAGAGTATCACTAACATAATACAATAATGATGTAGATGATCTTCTTCTGCTATATCATTCATATACATGTTTATACGTACATATGTGCATATAACAACAATAATTTTTACCTAAAGTAAGCTCGGTATTTCTTATTACTTTCTTTTTCAACTTTCAGCCAAAGAAAAACATTAAAATACCAAAGTCGCCAACAAAGATCTAAGCCGTCATCCGTCGTTCTATTTTGGATTTTAAAAGAAAAGTTTTTTTGGAATACAGGTATTTATGTGGAAATATTAATCCTTTCCCAATATGTGTTTTAATTTCTAAATATTGGTAGTAAATTAACATTGTATTTATTTGGCTGGCTGTTGTCTTAGTAGTCCTTTGTCCTTACACGAAAACTCTATATCTATGTGTATCTACATAGAAGAGTTTGTGTTTGTAATTTTGCATGCTCTTTATGTTTGTGTTTGTCAGTTGTTCCACATGCTTTTATTTATTTATATATTAGAAAGTATATGTATGCAATTAGAAAGAGTTAGAATGTATTGTAAAAGTATATTGCAGAAGTATTAATGATTTGATACCTTGTATCCATCCATTTTCATTCAAAATAATTAGAAGAAGAAATTAATTATAAAAGGAAAAGAAGTGGCTCGGAATGTAGCTTACCTTTTTGGACAAAACATTCACAAATTGCATTGATCTGATTTGGGAGGGTGCCTTAAACATTACAACAATTTCGAACTCAAGTTCTATTAAATGTGGCACATGGTATATAATGTGTGGTTATAAACTAACAGAGGACTCTAATGCTTTAAATTTTATTTGCTTGCTTGCAATACATGTTTATTTGGATTTACTCATCGAGTTGTAGTAATTGACCTTCAAGAACCCATTAGAGAAGGTATACAATCTCCAATGAATACCGAAAAATAAAATAATTATCATCATTTTAAGATTGTTGATTTGTTCATTTAAGATTTTTTTTGCACTCGGTAAAATTTGGCCTCTGAAAAGTCCAATCTTTTGCATTAATTGACTTAATTATGTTATCACTTACATGAAGCTCAAAGTGTCACTTCAAACGTTTTTATTAACTTTTCTTTATCGATTTTAATTGAGACAAATAATAGACATAGCTAAAATAAAATACCTACATACATAGAAGAGGATAAAGAAGGCCAATCATGTTATTTTGTAACCACACCTTGTATTTATTTAAAATTTTCTATATCAATAGTGAGGTGTGGATGGATACATTTTATTAATACAATTATTGTATAATAAACGTGATTTTTGCACTCCTCGATTTTGATAGAATGAATGATTCTGAAACGTGGTGGCTCAATGAATGGATTGTTAGCCAAGGAATTCCACCGCACCTTGCACGGTATAATGATCCAGAATCCCTTTTAATGCCCTTAAGGATATCATCTGGTGTATCCGGTCCCCGGTCCCAGCCAGAACCTAGAGGTATATGTAGAAGAGAGCCACGTCCACCAACACGTCTTATGCCCATGCGGGCTTGTAAAATGAGAGCCATTAATTTGTATGTGGCTGGCCCTTTGCCGGAACGGAAGCCACCTCGGAAACGCCAACCAAAACAAGGATCGGTGGCACGGCGTGGCCGAGGCCGACCAAAATTAAGCAAGAATGCTTAAAACTCAAAAATTTTTGATTCAAGTAATGTATTTTTTTTTTTAATTTTTGTTTTTGCATTTTAACTGTTTAAAGCAATTGTTATACATAAAAAAAAAACACATTGCATTTAGTACATCAAGTACTTGTACGACACTTTCGACTGGTTGATTTTAAAGTAATTTTAAAACCATGCAATCGTTTTTCAGTAAACGGCTGATGGTTGTAAACGTTTTCAAGACAGCACAGCAACGACCGTTTCGATCTGTTTCAGATCCAGAATACACTATTCCATGTGTTTGTTTTTTTTTTTTTTTTTTTTTTTTTTATAAACAGCTACTGGTTCTTCCTCTACAACAAGTCGAAAATTTAGCACGTCGTATGTATTCATCGTTAGTCTTTCAATAATAATAATAAATTTTAATAGAGCTACTTTCGGATTTTAAAAAATGTGCTGTAAGTTTTTATTTTGTGGTCGCAAATGTCCACACACAAATCCACTCAAAGACAAATTATAGAGAAATGTTACCGCTACCAAAACGTTTGATCAAAATCTACAATAGTCAGATAAAGAAGACAAGAAAAGAGAATAGTATATGTAATAATAATATTAATTTGTTTGTTCGTTTTTTTTGTTTTGTTTTTTTTTTGTTTGGTATTTTTATTTTAGCAACTATTGTGATTCGCATGCGCAGCATTATGTTTTTTTAAACTTATTATTAATTATATGTATAAACTAAATAAAGTAAGGTAATTTAAACACCAAAGATAGCAGATAGATGTAGTTATGTTAAGCCTCCTATTCTGGTAAAAGTAAATTTCAAGTTATTATAAGTAGTAAAACGATACAACGGAGAAAGGGAATAGATTTGGTGGAGGTTGGTGTCGGAGAATTATGGGAAGAATTTATGTCGTTATTTTATTGATCCTTGCAAAACTATTGTCAATTCACATTCATTTTAGTCATATTAAACATATTTCTTTTCCTCAAATGTGAATTTAAATCTTTTTCATTTGATGGTATGGTGCTTTAAAGTCGCTGTCTTCATCATCATCATCATCATAATACAAAATATGTATGTATGTATACTAGTACTTCACGTTCAGCCTTATCAATGGCTTATCAGTAAGTGAGCAAATGAGTGAGTGCATAAGTAATCTTAACTCGCGGTGGAGTGAAGTGACGTGGTGTAATGTGGTTATGGTTTGTCATCTTAATTGTACCTATTTTATATCGTTATGGTGCTGTTATGGGATTGATTGTTACACTTTGTTGAATGATGATTTATACCTCAAATCCAAACACACACACCCCCAACCACGCTTTCGATCAAGCAAACCTTCTTGCGGAGATTCGATTCAATGATCTCTCATATTAAAAATTTCTTAATTATTAAGACGCACAGGTGTTTGTATTGTTTTTGTTGTAACTTCATGGGTTTCATTGTTAGTCAATTCTGTGTAATTATTTTTCGTGTACATAGACGAAACACCTACATACCTACTACGTTTATATACATACATAAGTATATGTGTATGTACAAGTTACTATTATTGTACAAAGCAAAGCTTATACAAATAAATTGTTTAAAGGAATGAAGAAAGGGAAGGCTGCGATGAGGTGGAAATGAAAGGAAGGGGTTGGAGAAGTTCTTTGGTTTTTATCAGTTGGTTGCTGGTATAATGTGAGTTTAGTTTAGTTCAGTTGAGTTGAGTTTATGGAGCAACACGGTTTTGTTTTCTTTAGATTTTTCTATATACATACATATATATAGTATTCAATGAATAGAATGAGTCAAAAGTAAGTAAGCAGTTTATTTAGAGCTTAGCTCTCTCTTTTTTTTTTTTTATTATTATTATTTTTTTTTTTTTTTTAGTTGCTATGTAAACGGAAAATACAAAAGTATATTTGATAACAAAATATTCATTGTTTTACTACTACAGTACAATTTTGTTTATGCAATCAAAGTATGTACATAGATACAGATATGTACTCATATTTTAGGCGTTGTTTCTATAATTTTATTTTAATCAATCACAGAGAATATACATTTTTCCAAAAATTAGATGCTTTTAGATATCATCCAACAAAGTCAGCAAGATTGAATAATTGGAACATTTTCTTCTGACAGACACACACACACACACACACACACACGCGCGCGCGAACACACACACACAGTAGTTCATCATCAGCAGTTTTTTATATTTTATTATAAAAGAAAATTCTTCTTCCGGAGGCCTTAGGAGTCTTGGGCCTGGAGTTACAAGATTGTATATTATACATTATTGTGTGCCGATCGAATACGCAATTTTGGCGCATGCGTTTGTTCGATTCTTTAATAGTAAAATCATCAATCATTACCATATGAATAAATGTTTATTCAATATTTCGACTGAATTCCCTTTTAATACTCTTCACGTCTGTTCTGTCTGTATGTATGCAACCTCTAGTCCCTCAGTTTTGAACGTAGCTTTCTTTTTATCATAAGCAGCACATTTGTCGGAATCATCTAGGACCTTCCATACAAACCCCATACTGTCTTAGTAGAAAAACTGATTTTTTATGCTATCAAACTTGAATTTGGTTTCTGATCCATATTCATCAACCATGTGAATTTCAAGATCCTTGGATTACAGCATACAAAAAACGTTTTCTAAGGGATGCGTGAAGAGTATTATATCTTCGGCATAATCATAATGATAATAAAAACAGACAGTAAATCTTTAACAACTCACCTGACTTGTGTGTGTGTGTGTTTGCTTCTTGTGTCGTTGTTCGTTGACAATATTAATAATTTCGTCATCACTCACTTACCCTACAGTGATTGTCGTGGTCTTCGCTATCACGTTGTCATCAAAATTACATACTATATAAGGAAAGTACATACATAAATATTAGTAATATTGATGGCGGAATCATCCATTCACCCATCACAAATGTGGAGTGAGAGATTTCAAATCCTGAAAAAAATGATTCTGACGAAACAATGTTTTTTTTTTTTTTTTTTTTTTTTTTTTTTTTTTTTTTGTGGGCAAACAAAAAAAACTTTTGTTGAGATCAATTTTTAGTTCTTCATCATTCCCAGAACCATCCTTTATGATCATCATCCTGTGCTGTGACGAGTTTAAAAATATTGATGAAAAGTTATAAATGAGTATCGCGATCATTAAAGCTCCTCCAATATATCTAATCAACATAAGTAACCCAGGCACCACCAAAGATAATGAAAATATATATAGACTGGACAAATCGCTCTCTCACCAATTTCAAATCCA
Source organism: Amiota albilabris (assembly GCA_037040105.1). Classification (NCBI taxonomy): domain Eukaryota; kingdom Metazoa; phylum Arthropoda; class Insecta; order Diptera; family Drosophilidae; genus Amiota; species Amiota albilabris. The sequence continues at coordinate 19,770 of JBANCV010000438.1, read as the reverse complement.
CATAATTTGTTATTGGAATATCCCGGTAGATACCCAAAGCTTTTTTTCATGAGTATTTTGTGTTCAGTCTAGTTTTTATTTTCATCGTCTTTGTTACCACTGACAACTTCACCACCCGCATGCTGCATATATGTAAGTCATATTACATATTTTGGATAACGAACAAAGTCGTCGTCGCAGTAGTAGATTTTTGAAGAACTGAACTCCCTCACGTAGACGATGACTAGACTTCAACAAAACACAACATCACAGTAGTGCGCAGCCCTGCGCTGCGCTGCACTACACAACTAACCGATTACAATGTGTTGGCCTTCGTTGCTATACTTTTTGGTATTGTTTACTTCGGCATTTCGTTCAATGTTGCCGCTTGCTGTGAGCAAATGAACATCGTAAAACTCGGTTTCAAGCTTTAATTAGAACACATGCACTCTACACTGCATACTCTATACAAAGTCGTTCCTTCTTTTTGATTCCTTGGCAAATTCTCTGTTTCTGTATTTCTTTCTCTGAGCTCCTCACCACTCATCATCCCATATATTGGAGCACAACGCACTTATGTTTGCTGCTTGCTAAAACTTCATTTATAACACAACACACCAACGACTAAAATAATAATGCATGTAAACAAATGCGCGCTTCTCTCACTCACTCTCTCTCTCTCTCTCTCCTTCGTCACATAAACAGAATTCACTCTCTGTTTGAGCTGCTCTCTGGCAACGGTACTTTTGTCTTTATACACCGCGCTTCCTACTTTTGTTTATTTTTGCTTTTATTGCATTGTGTTAAATTAAACTGTTATTTTTGTTTTTGTTTTCTGAGCTGCGTCGTCCGTCTTCATTGTCTTTCTCCCTTGCTTTCTCAGTTAAGGCATATTGCTCTTACTGTTGTTATTTGTGATGTTCTCGTTGTTGTTAGCGTTGCTCCAATTCAGTCGAGCTTCGTCGTACTTCATTCGTAATTCATCGTCGTTTCAGCACGGTTTGATTCTCAGACACTTGCGCTAAAAATTGTTCCGCTTTATTACTTACTACTAGTACTACTATATTCATTCTTTTCTTTTCTTCTGTTTGTAATTTGTGTTTTACCATTTTCAATTTCTAAGTTCTTCGACGTTTGTATCTACATACATACATACATACATACATACATACATATGCATATATTGCATTAGTGTGTTATGTGTATCTGTATGAGTGTTATATATTTTTTAAATGTTTTTATCTTGTATGTGAGTCGATAAATTAAATAACAATTTAAGACAACAAATTAAGTGAGCAAAATTGAGCGCGGTTTTTTTTTTCCATAAAATTAATTTTTGTTTATCAACTAACTGAAATTCTCAATCATCCCCATGTAAGTATTTTTAGTATATTAAATACAACAAAATATAAATAAATTAAAATAAATTGCAAAAAGGGAAAAACAATAAATAAAAAAAAAAAAAAAAAGGCGCCATAAAACCTTAAATTTTGCTCTCTTGCTAAATTAAAGTAACTTGCGACGGTGGATCTGCGCTTCGTTTACTTCTTTCTCTTCGAATCGCTCTCACTTTCATTCTCCCTTCCTTCCTACCTACCTCCCTGCTCAATTAATATCTTCTCTTCTCATATGACTCTAATTTTTGTGCTTGTGGTGCCCTTGCTGATGCCGCACTTGTGTTATTGTTGTTATTGTTAATGACATTCCAAACCCTTAAACGACGCTCGTTCGCTCGCTCAAATGCATTCACTTGTACTCTCGTGTGCTTGCTTTTGGTTCAGTTTATTCTCCTCCCCCTCTCTATTATCATTCTCTCTCTCAATATATGAACACTCTGAACACGACATTCGTTCTTACGTTGGTCGTTTACATATTTTTTGATGGCTCGCCTTTGTCTTATTTTTGTTCTTATTCATTTGCCAACTATTCACTACTCCTCCGCGCTCAGTCAGCATTTCGGTGTTTCGTTTTCTAATCTCTAATTAAAGATTAGATATAAAAAAGTGAATTTATTTCTGTTGCTTTTGGGGTTTTGAGTTTCTTCGGTTATTGTTCTGTTTGTTTGGCATTGATTTTTCTTTCAGGTGTTGTCGTCGTCGTCATCGTCGACATACAAAGCCATCAAACAAACAAACAAGTAAATCACAATAGAATCGAAGAAAAGAAACGAAACAAAACGAAATGAAAAGTCCATGTGAATATTTAATTCTGAGATTGAATCTATTATGACCTTGATAAGCATCATCATTACTTACGAAAGATTTTCAACTTTAAGCTTAGCTTAGAAAATGAGAATGTTACGAGGAGCATAATTAAAGTCTCGAGCATATATAGGAATCATAAAAGCCCCAGAGACATACATATGTATGTACATATGTATATATATGTGGAGCCTTCTTTTGCGCTTGTTAAAATAAAGCTGTTATCTTAATTCCCTTATCAATAGCTATCACCTACTGCTTTCTGTTCAATTCTCTCTAGTACTTACTTACCACCCATATTCTCCCTGCCTCCCAACATCATTACTAAGTATTTATCATAAACACTCATTCACTACGCACTTACAGTGTCATCACAAGTATATCACCGAGAGGTGGTAGTTGTTGTGCCCACAGACACTCTCAGTGTTTTACTAGTCCATCGAAAACCAGCGTTAAAAAACTATGAAACTAAAACACATGAAATCCATGTCTTTCAAAAGAAACACAAAATCCAGACCGACTACCAAAGCAACCTGATTCTTTTCGAAAGCACTACAGAAGGGCACAGGAGCAGGTGACAGGAGAAGAAGGTGACTAAATATTGCCGCATTAGTAGTCTCCACTCTTTTCTTCTCCAAGCTCCAAAACTCCAAGTTCTTCAAGGCAGCGTGCTTCTGCCGATGATTGTAGATTTTACTGGCAAGTCTCTGCTTAGTTGCTTATTCAAGGTGTTTGAGTATGTGTGTGTGTGTGTTTGTGTGTGGGGAGAGAAGGGTTTGTGTTTGGTATTATGATGGTTAAAGTGAGCACAAGCTGCGAGCTAAGTACATGTGTATGACTATGTGTTAATGTTGGTGTAAGCTTATCACAAAAATATCGTTATCAATAATAATCGGCTTCGTCGTAGTCGCCGACTTGGTTAGTGTTTCTCTTTCACAGTGTGTGTCTGAGTGTGCGCTTATGGCTTTGTCAATACAACAACAACACTTCAGTGTGTATGTGCGTGTGTGTGCATCTGTGTGTTAAGCTTTTTTTCGTCAACGAACCTTTTTATTAATTATTAGCGCAAAAAACAGTTAGATTGTCAAAGCGCGAGGTGACAAAGTGGCAAGTGCACTCTCCTCCTCTCCTCTACTCTTTGCCTCTCTTACTTACTGTTTTGTTTTTTTAAAGGTGTTGAGTCGTTCTCATTCTCTCATTATTTATCGAAGTTCAGAGAGTCAACTTAATATTTAGTTCATTACATTGTTGGTTGCTTTGGCTTTATCTGGGCCTAACTGCTACCGCCATCAACGTCGCCTCCCTGAGTTGCCTTCTTTCCTTTCCTTTCACTTAACTACACTTTACCTACCTGTGTATTCCTACCAACCAACCCTATCACCTACTATACACATATGTACATACATATACATACAAACATAAATATATACATATGTATATCTATCATAGATAGACTCTATGCATGAATGCAAGCATATGAAACTAAGAGGCCCCAACATTGTCTATGGTTCTATTCCATTCTGTAGAGACGAGTTTAGTTCAAATTTAGGCTTTGCTTTTGAAAGTACAAAAAATTGGTGTTATCTTCTATCTCCTCTGATAATAAGTATATATGTACATAAGTAGTACAATAATAAGAATATAAAAGAAAACAAAGTAGTACAGAATTATTGCAGAAGAGTAGTAGTGATAAATCCCCCGTAGATATCAAAAAAGTATGTGAACCAATAGTTGTTAAAACAAAAAAAAAAAAAAAAAACTGAAATCATACATAATATCACAACTTTATTAATTTAAATCATAATATATTTAATTAAATGACGGCAGCAACACTTCTTTTATAGAATACATACATATATGGTACTCAATGCAAAAGTCTCTTTAAACAGTTAAAAAGTTATTTAAAACAAATGTAACAAATTCAATATAATATTGTGAAATCTTTAATCGTGGTCATAATATCCCACAGGCGGTTGTCTCATTTTTTAGTCGCGGCAAATTTTATTTTTAATCAAATCACATTCCGTCGACGACTATCTTCCATGGCCACCGTCCGTGATTTAACTAGAATCACATATATTTCAGCGCACCTCCCGTGCTACTAAAAAAAAAACAAACAAAAAAACACAAAAAAAAACCACACAAAAAAAAACTTTACATTATATCAGTTCAGAAATCCTTTAAAAACATTATGAAGATTAACTTTTATAACGTTAGAAACAAAAATATGAGAAACTTATAAGGAAAGGAAAACTTTATAAACATCCTTTTTATAAAAAAAAAAAAAAAAAAAAAAAAAAAAGTTGAAAAAAAAAAAAAACAAATCACAAATAACAAAAACCTTTAAAAAAAAAAAAAAATTCCTATATGGAAAAACACTAAAAC
>JBANCV010000438.1:0-15195 GCA_037040105.1 Amiota albilabris | reverse complement strand
CCCTGCAAGAGATTGTTGGGAGGGTTGGGGGGGTGGAAGAAAAAGCTTAGAAGGAAAGGAAAAATTTGTAAAAATCCTTTTTGGGAAAAAAAAAAAAAAAAAAAAAAAAAGTTGAAAAAAAACAAAAACAAATTACAAATAATAAAAACATTTAAACAAAAAAAAAAATTTATATATGGAAAAACATTAAAAATCTTTGAAAAAAAGAAAATTAAATTGAATTACACATAAAAACCTTTACAAAAATTTACAATAAAAAAAATTTATCTCAAAATTTTTTATTTTCATATAAATGTAATCTCATTATTTCTGGTCATTATGACATACATAACATCGATGTACAATACAATATACATATGTATGTATTTAAATTTTTTTAAATCACACTAATTTTGTTAATTGAAATACATAATACACATGTAAAACCTATATACAATTTTTATGCATTTTTTTGTATTCTTACACATCATATAAATTTCAATCCAATAATAAATATCACAATTTTCTTAAAGAGCACTTAAATATGAATTGTCAAAATAATAAGTACACCACACCCCCTCTCTCGTGTTAATGTAAAATATAATTTCAATACTTCGCCGGCCTATCCATTCAGAGGTTGATTTTATGAAGGAGCTTTCTATATATTTCTTCTTTAATGGGATTACAATGTAAGAGAGTGACTTTAGCCCTCCATCTCCTTTTTGGATTGGTTTTCAGCATAAAGGTGGAATGTTTTAATTTACAAGAATACTGAGTTGAGTACTAGAATTTTTGGCGGAACAATGATCGAAATCTATTTATTAGCATTCATTTATCAGTGGGACTATAGAGTGAGTTATTCGATATTGAATTTTGTCTCTACCAAGGATTAGCTTTAGCTAAGTATTGTAGTAGAATTGTTCGGGGTAGACTCCGATGTCTTTCTCATAGTTTCTTGAGGAAGTTAATCCCATTTACAAAACTGTACTGTGAACTTATGGGTTTCGAGGAGGTGGTGGGATGGATAACTTCAATAGATTTTATAATTGAAATTTTAAAAAATTTAGTAGTGTACTTTTTATTTTGAAAAAAAAAAAAAAAAAAAAAAAAAACAAACAAACAATTTCATGAGTATCTTCGGTTTTTCTTCTTTTCATTTAAATTAGTAAAAACTTGTGATATTTTTTGATAATGTTTTTGTATTTTATATTATAATAGAGTATATATAATTGCTATTTTAATAAAATTATTGTGTAAATGATATTGAAAACAAATTGCATTTTACATATATAAATTTAAGAACATATTTATACTCTTCACGTAGTAAATAGTATAATATATTTGTCATGAAGTTTGTAATGCACAGAAGGAGATATCGTAGACCCCATAAAGTATATATATTCTTGATCAGCGCGATGAGACGACTTTATCTAGGCATTTCCGTATGTCTGTCTGCATATCTGAAAGAGCTTTCCTTTTACCATACGCGGCATATTTGTGGGAAACAGCCGAAACGGACCACTAGAGGGTACCTCCCATACAGAGACATGTTCTTATTAGAAAAGTTTTTTTGTTTTTTGTGCTATCATTTGAGATTTGGACACAAACGGTTTCTGATCCATATTCATAAACCATGTAAATTTCAAGATCATAGAATTACTGGATCGCAGAGCTAGCATACATACAATATTTTCTTGGGGATGCGTGAAGAGTATTACATCTTCGGCATATTCGAAGATACCTTTCTTTCTGGTTTATGATTTCTTTTTAAAAAAAAATTTTCCTTTAATTTACTTTTTCATTTTTGTCATTTTAATTTTTTGCTATATATTTTATTTATTTTATATTTTGACTTTACTTTTGCCTTTTTATTTTGTACTATAATTTTGTATAGGATTTTGTTTTTAGGCTTGGACATGGTTTTGTTGTTGCATTATTTTGTTTTCATTCATCATCACTACTACCATCACATAGCTGTGTATGTGTATGTATATGGAAGCTTTTGTGCATTTGTATTTGAATAAAAAATTTAAAAACAAAAAAAAAAAAAAAACAACAAAACAACAAATATATTTTTTTTTTTACATTTATAAGAAAAAACAAAAAAGAAATGAAAAAATTTATTAAAAAAATTTTTTACCTACCCACCCAATCCATTATGCTGCTTTTTGTGCACTCTGCATATATACAAAAAATACAATAACATACAATTAGCCTCAAAACGTCTGGCAGGCGGCTTAGAATGGAAAAAACTCCCCGTTATACACAACGGGAGCGTAATATGGTATTGGGTTATGCGGCCCGCCATAAGGATATTATAGAAAATAAACGGACCGATGCTGAGTCGAATCGGAAAAAAGATGAAGTTTGGTTGCAAATCGCAAGAGAGTTTAATGCTCGCGCCTATCACCAGAGATCGGCTAAACAATTACGCCAGCTCTATAAAAATATGAAGTTATTATTGAAGAAAGACTTAAGCGGTGAAGATCGTGGTAATAGTTCATTTATGGAGCTATTGAATACGCTGGCAAATCAGGATCCAGTCGCTCAATATAGCACGGGACCAATGTCACCGGATAGCGGTGGTGCTGCTAGCTATAGTGGTTTGGGCACGAGTGGTGGCGGCGGTGTTGCTAATGGAACAAATGATGGACGTAGCATGGTTGATGACTATGATGATTCAAAAGTAAGTAAATATCATCAAATACAGCCCACTTCATACACACACATACCATACAAATTCTAGATAGCAAGTGACCGACTGGCTGAGTGAGTGAGTGAATGAGTGAGCAGCGAGTCAAGATAAGCTCTTGACTCGTTTCACTTGACTCTCCGATGAATTATTCCAGTAGAGCTTGCTAGCTAGCATTTTAATGTTTGTAGTACATACATATTTATTATTTTTATTAATCATCAATTGTATTTCGTCCTCTCCTCTATTTTTCTCTACCTCTCATCATCTAGATGCCCTTTGAGCATATGGACAATGATGTCATTCTGATAAAATCAGAAACAATTAGCGATAATGAACAGGATAATGCAATGGATGAGGATGATGAAGATTGCCTTATGAGTCCAAAAGTACCAGAAGTTTGTCTTGAAGAAGTAGATAAGGAATTGTTCACACATGACTTACGTCAATTGAATGATCAGAATACAAGAAGCAGTAATGGTTCGTCAAGTACAACACCAACAAATCTTCTAAGTGTTTCTGGTAGTGTTGGTCAACAGTCAATAGCAGCTGCAGTGGCAGCAGCGGTTGCAGCACAGCAAGCAGCATTAGGAGCTGTTGGCTTAAGTGGTGGTGGTGGTGGCGGCGGTGTAGCGGGCAGTGGCATCACAACAAACCATAATTCACCGATATCACTGGCCTTACCATTAAAAGCAGCCACAGCAACAACAGGAGGAAATGGAGGAGCAACATTAACAACAACACAAATACCATCATCATCGTCATCACCATCAGGATCAGCATTACACGCAACATCATCGTTGTATTCAATAACATCAACAAAACCTGAGATAACGATACAAAATGTTGGTGGCATACGCGTAGGTGCCTTTGCTAGCTATAAAACGTTACAGAATGGCAACATAAGCAATAATAATAATAATAATAATAATATCAACAACAACAATAATAATAATAATAATAATAATAATAATAACAATAACAATTCATTACTTAGTATAAACTCAAAAATGAATAGTCCAAATCATAATCAACAGACAGGTGGTGGTGGAGTTGGCATGGATTTGACACCCGAACAAGTGCAACAACATTTACTCCTTAAGGGTTTGGGCTTGAGTGCTGTACATCATTCACCGGCAAGTATTCTGCCTGCTGTTCTAAGCTCCTCAACAACGAAACAATCACCACCCTCCACACCACCAAGAACACAAGCAACATCAATGTCAACAACACCAGTTACATCTTTAGCACGTGTAACGACACGCAGTAGTAGTGATATGTTGCAACATATCATGGGTAATGGCGCTACAGCTGGAGGTCATTCTTCTAGTAATGGAGGCGGCGGAACTTTGACTCCTTTGACAAGTTTAACTAATGGTGGTAAACATCATAACCATCATCATCATCTTCAACAAACATCAATATTTCATAATGGTGGACACCATTCATCAAATGGCAAACAACATATCTATAATGGTTATCTTCAACAACAGCAGCAACAACATCAGCAGCAACAGCAACAACAACAGCAACAAAATAATAATCATAACAACAACAACAACAACAACAGTAGTTTTCAATTTAATCATCATAGCAGTGGTTCTGCTACTGGAATTCCTTTATCATCAGCAACACCCACAACAACAAAAAGTCAACATAATGAATACCTGATGAAATTAACAATTGAAGAACGTAAACGCAAAATTGAATTAATTAATGTCCAAATAGAATATTGGCAAACATTAACAAAGAAACTTGATTCTTCCAATAACAGTCATATACCAGCTCCATCGTGCCTTTGCAATTTGCCAGGAATTAGCGAGGTTAATGCGACAACAGCTGCTGCTGCCGCCGCCGTTCATGGCTTGCAATCACAGGCAAGTAGTAGCTAGTCCGAAATTATAACCGATGATGATGATGACGATTATGGCGGTGGCGGCGGCAATGAAAATAATGACAATAAGAATAATAATGATGATGATGATGATGATGATGTTGATGTTGATAATTGTGATGGCAATGAGCCGCCAAGTCATAAAGATGATGTAACAGCAACCGGAATATCAAATGATAAAGATAATAACGGCAATAATGATGTTATTGATGATAATGATGACGATGACGATGACGATTACGATGACGATGACGATGATAATGTAACAATATCATCTGATGTGATTATATTGGATCAACCTAGTCAAGAAGCAATCTATATTACTGATGATGATGAGTCTGAGGATGATGATGATGATGATAATGGCTTATTAGAAATTCTCAATGATAATAATTTGAATAAGAAACCGAAATTATCATCATTACCACTACCGTTAGTATCAGCATCATCATCATCATCAATAACACCATCATCTTCTAATTCATCATGTTGTTTTGTTATTAAAGATGAAGATTATGAATTAATAAAAACTGCAACAACACCAACACCAACAATTATAACAACTACAGCAACAACAACACCAGCAATCACCACAATAGCACCAAAATCAACAACAACAGCGAATCTAATGGACGAACAAGATAGATTTACAAATTATATAGTTGTTGATGAAAATGATGCTGATGCTGATGATGATGTGGATAATGATGAATTAGATGTGGAGATGGATATGGATGGTGTAATAATTGAAGATGGCGGTGAAAGTGATAACGATAACAATGGTGATATTAATATACTAAGTGATGATGATGATGTTGATTATGATGGTCATAATGTCTATGATGATGATAATGCCATGGATGTTAATACAAATATGCCTTTTGGTCTTAAAGACGTTAGTATTGTTGGTGTTATTGATACATCTTTGAGTGCATCATCATTATCATCATTATCAACAGCTATCAAAAATGATAATAGTGCACAAGATGATAATGATGATGATACAAAAAAACCAATATTGTCATTACAACTTAAACATCAGCATCAACAGCGACGTCAATATCGTCATCATATGCCTAAAGTACAGTTAATGATGCCAAAATTAATTAATATGAAAATGAAAAATTCTATGAAAATTGTTAATTTTCTGAAAACAACCACAACAAATGCAACTACAACAACAACAACATCATTGCCAACATCTACAATAGTATCGTTGTCATCATCATCAGTATCATCAGCTCCATTGCTATCTTCCTCCAAAAATACAAAAACTTCAAGCAAATCATCAGAAATAGTAAATGCAAAATATGTAACGTCAATTGGAAAATTCAATTGAATTAAAATCATCATCATCATTATCCTGTAATTTGTCATCTCGTCAAAGATTCATAGAAGATCGACAGACATCGCCTAAACCTACTGACACCTACTACTTACAGCAGCTAATCCTAGTTAAATATTCTGAGGTATTTGCCTTTTTGTTTGTATATTATTTTTATAATTATTATTATTTTTTAAATTTTTTTTTTATTTTTTAAGTAATTTATTCAAGAATATGAACGAAAGAGGGATGGTAAGTAGAGGAGAATTATATAAGACAAGAGACGGTGATTAATATATACACAAACGACATACATATGTATTTATATACAATATATCTGAAATTGATTGAGGGGAGTGGAAAGCACATATCATAAAATACATATTTCTTTTGTCGAAATCATAATTTTATTTTTTTTTTAAATGGATAAATACACCTAGAATTCCTTGGAGTTGAAAATGTAGAAGTGAAGTGCTGAAACATGAGAATGCCTTGCAATTGTGTATCATCATAACACCTTCATCTTCTTCAAAATAGACAGGGAGGGCCCAGGGTCTATTGTCCCAAAAGCTATTGCGAAAATAAACCATTAGATCCAATTTATTGTAGAAGATGATATCAGAAATGATTAATATTTTTCACAATAGGAGAGAGTCCTTCATATAGAGTCCTGGTAAACTTTCTAAGGTCGCAAAAGCTATTCGCATTACATTTGTGCTGAGTATGGAGAGAGCATATCATAACTGAGAGAACCGCTTGGGATTGGTTCACTTGAAGTTTTTGATTCCGTTACTAATAATCATGCCTTTATACCGATAAACAAGCGACGACACCGCGGTTGAAATAAGAGTGAACGGCGGAAACTCAGTTAATTGCGCTGGCCCAATGAAATGCTTTACTGTATTACTATGATATTTTTCAGTAAAGAAATATATAAATAATAATATTTCAAAAAAAAAAATACATATGTTTATATAAATAAATGTGGTGATATATTGAGTTCCGTCCTTGTCTTTTCTTAACTAAAAAAATTTATTAAAAAAAAAACAAAAAAGAAAACCACAGAAAATATTATTCATCGTGCCAATGTTCGTAAAAGCTTGCCTTTAACTTATATTAATTAATTAATAAATTGAATTAATTATTGATTAAACAAAAAACCAAAAAAGAAACCTAACAAAAAAAAAAAAAAAATAACATAGAAACATAACTTCGGTTTCATCGAAGTTTACGACATACCTTTCACAATCCTTCCGAGTTGAAGAAAGACTAAAGACTTTTCTAAATAGAAATTTAGTGTATAAATTGCTGGGTAGTAGTAAAACTATAACAAATCGGTCTATTACGATATAAGTTATGTTATATCAAGACATCAAGATTGATATGCTGCGACACATCCAGTGTCGTTTTGAAAATATCAGTTTATATTACTTAAGAAACTTCGAAGAAAATTGTTCTTAGAAACATCGTAAAAATCTATGGACTATGATCGACATACAAAAATACAAATGTATCTTATTGGAGTAATCCGTTGAATTGTATGAAGTTATAAGATTTCCCAGCGCGCGTTGCTATGCCCTGTCACAAAAAACGGGATATACGTATGCCAAAATTTTTTTCTTTGTTTAAGATCATACATATCCATGTCCTGTATCGCAAAACAATGAAGCGAGAGCAATCACAATATTGACACGCTCGTTTTCGTTATCTTGTTAGACTGTTGTCCAATTTGACAAAGGCACAAAGTGACACGACGGTTAAATCTAATATGAAATAATTTTTAATAATCAGACGGATCAATTGACATATTTATTTCTGATCTATTGCAGGAATGCTATTTGATCGATTTGTCTCCAATTATTTGGAATTATTCATAAAAACAAAAAAAAAAAAATAATCGCTATTAAAAAATGGGAGGTTGGGTTAGAAGGATACAAAATACCTTTATGACCTATTCTCATATCTACCAAATATATATATAAAAAAAAAAAAAAAAAATCATAAAACTCGGTCGAGCCGTTTCGGACGAATTTTTGTTAAAACCCCTTGACACGAGATTTTTATATATGAAGAAGATAAGATTCAAATCGAATTTCCAAACCAAAGGACCAATTATAAAGATATAGTTCAGATTCTCTAAGGATGTGAGAGGTATCAATAATACAGCCGAATCCCGATAATTCGTACTTGCAAGGGAACAGCATTTTTTACGAATTCTTAAGGTTTTCGAATTATCACGGTACGAATTATCGCGATTCGACTGTATATGAAAAGCACAAACTAATTATATTTATAAGTACATATATACTTATATAAAACACATTGTACTTAATAATGTATAGAACTATATACAACAACAACAATACAATAACAAAGAAGAAAAACCAAATTAGAAAAAAACAATAAAAATTTATACTGAAATTAAATTTTTATACAAATAAAACAAAGAAGAAGAAAAAACAATTATAAATAGCATATTTTATAACTTAATTATGTTTATTATTATGTTGTATTATGATTATTATTAGGATAATAAAAAAAATTTAGAGATGTAAATTGTACAAAAAATATGTGGTTCCTAATCTAGTCCTTTTTTATAAACTTATAACATACTACATAAATATGCAACATATGATATGATGAGCATCATCATAATGATTATGATTATAATTTATTTATTATTTATATTTATTTATTTATTATATATATAATAATCATAATCATTATGATAATGTTGCTATACTATGTTTTTTTTTTTTTGTAAAAATCTTGCATCATGTAAATCAGAGGTTCTTCATCTTATGTGCATCACAGCTGACACCTAGGAATTTCTAGGATCACCACAGTTTAAGAACCGCTGATATAAATCATTTTCCTGTGCCACACCACCTACAACTGCTTATTGCTTCAGACTTAAATATGAAAATGAAAATTGTATATAAAAGCAAAAAACCAATTACGAAATCGAGACCAAAAAATCCAAATTAAAATTAACAAAAACAAATAATAAATAGGATAAATAGGATAAATACCAAATTATTATGATTATTATTGCATCTGTTTATTTGTATTGATTAATAATAAATACAATAAGAAAAGCATCTGGAAAATAAAATATGAATCAATTCCATTTGATGTTAGATCGAGAATATGGGAGTCAAGTTCCTATTTAAGAACATATATTATATAAATAAAGAGTTCAGTACAACTTATGTACTAATCAATTTAGGTCATGGTTCTTCCATGAGATTTGTCAACATTCACCATTTATCAAACAATTGTCAACACTTTTCTTCTTATTGCAAGGGTAACATTTTTATCCTTTTATAAAATTTGTGTCATAACATTCAGACGAGCTTCTCTGTCGTTGATTGTTCAACACATAGTCCTGTCCGATTCGATTTCAAATAGAAAGTACTGTTTGCTCCTCAGCGCTCATATAAAACTTGGAGAATTTGGTCCAAAATGAAAGAATGTTTGGATGCCTTTGGGGAACAAGCCAACAAACTTGATAAAAGCAACAAAATGAAGATTTTTATAAATGTGAGATCAATTTGATATGCCTTAGTTTGAGTAAAACAAAGACTCGGCTCTACCATATAGGCCTGCATCCTTTGGGAATGATATTTCTGGATACTTTTCTTTCAAAATATATATATATATATATTTTTTTTTTAATTTGTTAAATTATTTTATAACTATTTGTTAACCAATTAATTGTTAAGTATTAGAATTTTTTTTTTTTTTTTTTTTTTTGTCAATATTTATTTTTATAAACCAAAATATTATTATTTTATTTAATTTTATAAAATTTAAAATTAAATCAAAAATTAAAGGTTTTTCAAATTTCCCATTTAATGTGAGTGAGTGTCTTTTATTATTTACTTTATTATTATTAGTTTTTAACTTTTTTTTTTTTTTTTTTTTTTTTTTCAAATCATTCTTTATATACCATAAAGAATTTTTTCTTATTATTGACATTTTCCAAGTTAATTTTTTTTATATGCAATAAAATTTAAATAAAAATAAATGAATGTATTTTTTTTTTTTTTTTTTAATAACATAAATTTGTAAGTGTTTCCATATAAGTATATATATATATTGTTTTTTTTGTACCTAGTTTTATAAGTCAAATCCAAATCATATGATAAATTAAAAAAATAAATATTTATATATTTTTAAAAGAATTTTTACAGTTAACAAAACCTGAAAAATTAGATATTAAAAAACAAAACAAAAAAAAAAAAAATCAATTTATGATGTGTATAAATGTTTATATCAATTCAAATTCTAGTCGTATGAGAAAACTAAAATAAACAACCAAACAATTATTGAAATTCAAATTAAACTTATTACTATTAATAAACTTAAAACAAAATATAAAAACTAAAACAAGAATTTATTTTGTGCTTAGTTAAGGAAAATGAAAAAAAAAAAACAAAAAGAGAAAAATAAAATGATAAACAAAACTATTTAAAAGTTTATAAATAATAAATTTACTAAAAACAAAAAAAAAAAAAAACATTAATTTCAATGGATGTTATCTGATGATTCTTCTTTGATTTTTTGGAGCCTGCAGTAGCAAGCAATTTTATTGGAAATTTCAAAAATGCCAATGCACTCTGATAAGTTGAACCGTGAAGCATTTTAGAAAACTAATTAAGTGAACTGCGAGCTTTATTGATCTGCAATCTTCGAATTAAGGGATGTGTTGATCCCATAGTTTTGAAAGCGGCTTCACTCTCAAAATTTATTGAAATTAGGAAACATTTCTGTTTATTTGGATTTGATTTGATCCAAATTCCTATTTATGTTCCTAATAGTAAAACTGTGGTTTTTGTGTTATCGAACTGAAATTTGGATACTAAAAGTGTCTTACCCATATTTATTAACCATGTAAAGCATTTTCTAGGGGATGCTTGAAATGTATTACAAGTTCGGCATAGCATAGTCTACTATTTGGTTGTTAATTATTTTGGTCTAAAACTTGACAGAAGACTCACGTGGAAAATTCACATCGAAAGGAAATGTAAACAAACCAGTAGATGGCATCTCGGCAAAACTGCCTGATTGGTTCACAATCCGTATTTCGATTTGTGTGAAAAATAGGCATAAAAACAGTCTACTATCCATACTTTTCCGAAGACTTGTCGGAGCTCTATATTATGATAAAAATTAAATTTTGCTTGCTCCGAGAAGAAATCACTTGGTAAATTGAAAATTATATTAAACTTTTGGAAAACCATAAGTATCATCATTATTGTCATGATTTTCTCTCAACAAAGAGGGCACTATATGTCGGGAATAGCAAATAATAACAAAAAATTGTATATGAAAACAGCTTTATTGTTTTTCAAAATATTCACAATGATGATCAATGCACTTTTGCATTTGTCATAGCAGTTTTTTCATTCCTCTTGAGACATGGTTTTTGAACGCTTTAACTGCTTCTTCGGCGCTCGCAAATCGTTGATCACGCAGTTATGCGGGAACAAGAAGAAGTCATTGGGTGCCAAAGCAGGACTGTACTGAGCATGAGTCATCAATTCGATGTTTTGACTGGTCAAAAATGCACATGTTTGACGAGATGTGTGAGAGCTCGCATTGTCATGATGGAGAATTATTTATCTGTGGCGGTTGGTTTTGTGTATTTCTCTGAAAACTTCCGGCACACAATTGGTCGTGCACCACTCAGAATGGACCGAAATACGTTGCCCAAGCGCAACAGTGGTCACATGTCCCACTCGGCCAAAGAAACAGGCGACCATTTGCCTTGCAGTGCCTCGAGCGCGAACAACTTTTGTTCCATTTGGCTTGTCTTGGAACACCCACACGGTTGTTTGCTGTTTTGTTCCCGGTTCATACACATATCTACATGTTTCGTCACCTGTCACTATTTTATACACGCCTTTTGAAGCACCACGGTTGAACTTTTTAAGCATTTCCTTACACCAATCGACATCAGCATTTTTATGAGCTATTAATAAATTTTGGGGTATCCAATGACTGAAATTTTTTTTACAACTAAGTGTTCATGGAAAATCGAATGAAACGAACTACGACCACGATTGAATTCACAATACCAGCTATATAATGTGGTTTGTGATGGTGCTTTATAGCCATACAAAGAACTGAGTTTATCGATACATTCTTGTTGAGATAATCCACATCGAAAGTTGTGAAAAATTATCCAATGAAAACATTCTCTTGAAATTTACAATTTTTAGCCAAATTGATTTTCTTAACTCACTGTAAACAAAACAAATAGCACTTGTATATTAAAACGTTGTGAACACGTTTATGATAAAAAAATTTAAACTTTTTTATGGTGTTGCCAGATTTTAGCTATTGACATTCGTATTGCCAGATCCCGAAATATAAATAGTACCCTATATATAATAGAGTCTTAAGGCAGATGTGGACGCCCAAAGAATTTACACAACGTCAGGAGCGTATTATAGTGCTGCGTCACGCTGATGAAAATCTAAAGGTCTAATGATGTCTAAGGTTTAAACAAAACGTTCTTCTACACCCCCTTCGAAATACCCTAAACAAAGTTGAATATAATGCCGAAACAAACATTTCATTTTAAAGGTTACCAAAAAAAAAATTAAATTAAGATATCGGGCAACGATGTTCTTTAAGACATTGGAGCTGTCATGTTTAACTTATGTTATGTTAAAACCTAGGTCGCCTAGGTCGTTAGAAGCTGCGCCACTGGTTAGGAACGCAAACCTACTTAGAAATATAAAACTAGCGGCACTTGAGGACCAACTGAAAGGTATATGAATTTAAATTTATGAAGGAACGTACATAACACATATAGAAAGAGTGATATTCCTTGTGGAATGGTTCAAAACAGGAGATGCATACAGCATTGTTGTCCTTTTCTAATTCAGTGGGCAAATGATTGCCAAATTAAATATGGCTTTCTTTACCGCTTAAAAGGCCTACCGCCTGTCTGACGAGTTTTTAATTTTTGCAATTTGCATCCCTCCACTATAAAGGCCTTATCCAATGGATCAATAAATTGCATTAGAGACACGGCAATGGTACTCCATGTATACAATCCAAGAATTGACAACGCCAAATTACAATTTTGAAGAAAACTGTTTTCCACCACTTTATTAACTTTTCTGCCCACATCATATATATTCTGATCGACAAAGTCGACACATCTCATTATTTGATTGTTGTCGCTTATACGTAACCGCATTCATCCACTTGATTTCTCATGAAGTGCACTATATCTGGCTTGTGACGATCGTCATCAACATCAGCAGCATCGTGAGCAACGTCGTTACTAGATTCAATGCCATCTTCACTTTCGTAGCTTATCTCTTCTCCCTCAGCATCCTTATCTTCATTATCATGTGGAGTACAACTTGATGCAGAGTCACTGAAGTCTTCATCATCGTTCACTCAACCTTTATAATAATAAACTACTTGATGGTAGAACACATATACTGCATCAAATGAAACAGATGTACCGATGTACGGCTCACCAGAGCCATGTACATTCAAGTTTTTTGTATTAGACTATTAAAAAGTCGTAAATCCATGCAGTACAAATATGTTCTCAATGTTAAGTGGAAATTTAGATATACCTATCAAACAAAAAATTCGAATTTTTCCTTATTGTAAATCCTCTTAAAAAAGGTAACATAGAAGAAACTAAGTAAAACTGTACTGAATCGAAAAGATCCAACAATTGCTCATTGCTCAAGTCTGATAATTTGTAATGTTTCCACATTCACTCTACCATTTCTTATTTTGTTTTTAAATTTCTATGAAGAAACATCATGTTATAAATAAAAACTAACACGAAATTTTGCAATCTTTTTATATATTTTTGGTGTGTCTGCTACTAATAATTGATATACCTCAGTGAAATAATTATATGTGCATAAATGTTTTTCTCTTTTTTTCTTTTAATTTTAACCGTTAGTTTTTTGTAGGTATATAAGAATTTGTTGTTGTTTTTATTTTCCAAATGCGAGTCTTCTTTGGACTTTATTCTTAGTACCGTTATCTTAAGTTTCAGTGAATATAGGCGAGTTTCTTAGGAAATAATAATATGTGCAATTAGATTTTAGTGTGCATTTGACCGCTGGAAAGGCAAGTAAAGTAATTTATTGTATACTAAAGTAAGAAAACCAATTGTAGCAAAAAACAAAGGAAACTAATTTAAGTTTTAATGCTAGAATGTCACGTGGAACAAGTCTGTCAAAAGAAGAGCGCGGTTTGATAATAGGACTAAAGGAAAGTGCCACCAAAATTCTTGATATTGCAACTGCAGAGGTCGGCATAAGTATTTTGACAAACGAGTTTTTATCATTTTTTGCTTATTTACTTAAAGTTAGTTGCATTGTGAAGAGTTTTTTTGATTAAGATATCATATTTAATTATAAAAGAATAAAAAGATTCGGGTTTCAATAAAAAATATGATGAGAATATCAGAATTAAATGCTATTATCAGAACTGAAATTGTAACAAAGTTTAACTTGAGTATTTCCGTTATAAATATACTACCAAACTGTATATTATCAAATATAAAAAAATAAAACAAGTTACTAACTTGTATCGATCTGGAATAAAGCGAAAGACCACAAACCATTAAGATCGGAAGATAGTATGAATATTTAAAGGCGGCCCACTGAAAACAACAAAAGCTGCAGCTTTAGATTGGAATATGAGCACAAACATTCATATAATCGAAAGAACAATTCGTAGACGTTTAATTGATGATAATATGAAGACATACACAGCAAGGTCAATACCTTTTATGACCCCAAAAAACAAAAACAAACGCTTGGAATTTGCAAAAAACCCTTATCATTTTGGCGTAATATTCTTTGGACAGATGAAAGTAGTTTTGAGTACCACTCATCAAAAAAAAAAAAATATTTGTTCGATTAATCAAAGACAATATTTGAGCATATTGAATGATCACGCATTTCCCTCAAGTTATATGTTGATCGGAGAGGCATTCGTTCTTCAACAGGATAATGTTCCTTGCCATAAGAGCAATTGATCACAACACTCTTGACAGATGTTGGAGTCGAAACGTTGGATTGGCCACCCCAAAGCCAAGAACGAGACAAGAAACTATCACAGATATTACAAAGGACTGAAACGAGATCCCGATCCCGGTACACTTCCATAAGTATTTTGACATCACCTCGACTGCAGAATCTAATGAGTTCTACAGGTGGATATATCTTTTCTTAATGTTTTATCAAAATCCTCAAAGTTTAAAGTAAGCCATTGTTCTTAAGAACTTAAGCAAAAACATTTCAAAATATT
>JBANCV010000437.1:0-38280 GCA_037040105.1 Amiota albilabris | reverse complement strand
GTTGTATTGAGTCGGAGGGAGACTATTTTGAATAAATGCAAAGTTTCATTCCAAACTATTTTGTAGTTTTTTTTTTTTTGAAAAGTTCGGAAACTTTTGACACACACCTTGTATATCATTCATATTAACTTGTAGCTCTAGAAATTCAGAGTATTCAATTATCATTTGAATTTACTTGGTTTTTAAGCATATAAGAAAACGATAGTGAAAGTACACCAATGTTGATCATTCCAATAAAGAAAGGTTTGTCCATTGACTGGAGAAATTTCTAATCAATAACTGACTGACGCAAAAACAGGTAGACAGTTTATGAGATCGTAACACATCACTCAATAAGTCTTCGCGTCAGTGTCGGGAATCACTTCTTCATTTTACTCAAATTTCTTTCTCTCGAGCATCTTTTAAAATGTCTGCAAAAGGACGACAGACATACGAGGGCGGCAAATCTGGATTGTACGGTGGGCAAGGTAGCAATTCGAAGCGTAATTCATTCAATTTAACCATCGTTCTCATCGACTTGTGGCACGGGATATTGTCTTGGTGACAATATTCTTCACTTAATCGATCCATGTTATATTCATGTTATATACAACCTAAAATACGGATGCAATAACCTTGCCAGCGGACGTTTGTGTTTTTGGACACTTTGGATGATCTTCACCGGCTGCTGTCCACTCTTTTAGATACATGCATATCCATTGTCACTTACCGAAGCGTTGTTTTTGTTTTTGGCCCGGTGTGAGCAAATGCGGCACCTAACTCGAAAACAAGTTACTCAAGAAACACACTACCTTCTGATGTCTTTAAGTTGTCAGTTATACCAGGCAACTGCACTTTAAGGTCTTTTAAAAACTGTTTTGTGAATTTTTTTTTGCTTTCCGAAATAACAGCAGATTGTGGGGGAACAGAAAGTTCTGCATCATCGGTACTCATATGACTATTTTAAAACGCAGTAAACTAGCGTTCGATGGTTCATTTTGCTGTGCTATTACTTTCTTTTACTGATATTTTTCTCATTAAAAATGAGTTTCTAATCGAAACTTGAAAATAAGTTGCTTCCATTATATAGCAAATTAGAAAAACTGGGGCCACTAAAATCACTAAATTATTTTTGAATTTATTTGGTAGACTGCTTCTTCTGATTAAGTATGCAAAATGATTTCATTCAAATGTTGACTGCGGGTGGCTCGGCAGTGGGCCACTCTGGAAAACCCATTTTCAAGTACATTTTTCCACTGATTCCTAGTGAATTTGTGCAATTTCAACGTGATCAATCAAGTGATCAATTGTTTGGATATTGTCGGCATTAACTTTATATTTCAATGCGCCTACAGAAAATAAAAACCATTGACGTCAAATGGCAGCTGCGAGCCAGCACTCCAAAATCCGTACCACACAGTGACTCGAGCTGAATGCATTGGTTTCTGTATGACAACGTGTGGATTTTTCAATCCTTCATTTCTTCTAAATTTTGTATGCAATTTTCGCAATGTTTTGGCCATGAAAGACTCACATTCAAATTAAGTTTCCAGTAGTTCAAAGCATTCATTGTTCTAAAGAGATGCGATCCATATTTGTTCAGCGGAAGGTTCATGGCGCGAAAGTTGTCAGCATCAGTATGGACTGGTCAACAGATTTGCCAGATATATGTAAGTAAGTATGTCAGACCGGAGACTTATTGAGTGATGTGATGTACGCTGCTAAAATGTTTAAGATAATAACTAATAATATTTGACATGGTAATTTCGTAAAATTTATAAAATGGAGAGTTTAAAATGATTTGGTTGAGTAATGGTTTAGGTTTTCCGGATTTAATTAATTAATTTTATGATTTTTCTATTATTTTTCTAAAAACTTTTGTAAAAAATCTTTCATATTTTCTTTCTCTTATTCATTTTTGGTTGAAGGATATATTTTTAATAATAAATATGTTGCCCTGGTTTTAGTTGATTTCAAATATGTACATATGTATACTAAGTACATGCATATATATATTTATATATACAACAACAACAACAACAACAATAACAACAATAGCAACAGCAACAACATACTCACTCGTACAATAATTCAACTGCATTAGTAAAGATGGATGATGATGATGATGATGGCTGTTTTTTGTTATTTTACTGATTTTACATAATTTTTTTATTTTATTATTTTTTAGATTTTGTAAAATAGGCTTTATGCATGGTGTGATTGAATGTGTTGAGCTTGTAGTTAGTAATATATGTACATACATATATAGTAGTAATCATTTAGTACTTATTATTATTGGTTTTGAGTAGAAATAAGATTTGATTGATGTTAATTTGTGACTAATTTGAATTGAAATACGAAATTCGATTCGATTCATTGTAAAAAGAAAAAAAACTTACAACATAACTTTTGAGATAATGTAATGAAAATACATATAAACTAATAATTGTGATAAATCTAAATATAGATCAAGATAAAATACCACTCGCTATGATCCAGACAATGCGCAAGCTTAAATCTGGCTATATAAATGGTACGCGGGTCATGCTTGGTAACTTAAAGGATTTTCTCAATACTTCGGCAATAACGGACTTAAGTTTCTTGGGCAGCACCGAAGATGGTTATCCCGATCGTTTGCATCCTGATGTTCAAACCTATTTGGATGAGCATTTATTGCGTTCCTTTAGTAATCGCAGTACGATGAATTTACGTGGTGCTCAACTGAGACCGCGTCATCTAAGACGACGCATGTCATGCAAGGGAGCAATCAAGAAGACTCGTTCAATTAATGTTGATTGTAAGTATACACGGTTAACATAAACCATAAAAGAAATATTTTATAATTATATACATTTAAAAATTAGCTGATAATTTGGGTATGGAAGGCCCAACACCATTGACCGAACGTCGTTTATCTTCAATTGTGCCGCCACCTTGGCTTTTGGCTAATAAACAAAGTCATGTTAGTGTTTTTGCTACAACACCAGAAGAGGGACCCAGTAGTACTGCTGCCGCCGTAATCGCAACAACTCAACAGCAAAATAATGTCAATAATAGTAACAACAACAACAACAACAGAAGCAGCAGCAGTCATAATAATGAACTTTTCATACGTGAAAATGTTTATCCGGTGGATCCGCACCACAGTCGCTCGGCCATTGATCGACGCAGTGAGTTCGTTCGTCAGCAAGAGAGTTAGTTGAGCAATCTTATTTCTATCCCAATTGTTTATTCAAACAAATACCACACTCCACAGTCCTACACTTCTACACTCCCACAGCCCCACACACACACACACACACACAAACAAAACATACCCTAAGTGATGAAAAATTGTATATAAATTTTAAACTTTTTTAAGTTTCATTTTTATATTGTATACCTTTCACGAAAAGTATATCACATTAAGAAGTTCGCAGTTCCTTCAAAATCCCAAATTCCCAAAAAATCTCGTTATAATCGTTCGTTATCTCCTTATGTGTGTAAAATGGTGTGCCTTTCTTATTGATGTATTGAGCTGAAATTTTATATAAACTTATCTTTCAAATAAGATTCAAAATTCTAGATTTGCGAAATCGATTTGGACTGTACTTATAAGAAAATGGACAATCATTACCTTAATGTGTTTCCTTCAGTAGAAGTTTTTCTTGGTCAATCTCTAATCGATAGCAGATCTAAAGGGTGCAAAGAGCTATTAAAAGCAGTCCTGTTTTGTCTGACATCTAATTATAATATTGAAATATTCTTATTGTTGAAAATTCCATTTGTTTAATAGACGAAGACTTCCCCCCGAAGTCAATAATCTTGGGCTATTAATGTCAGTCAGCTTAAGTGTGACATATAATTTGCATAATTGAGATATACTCTTGAATATTTTTATAAAAGATTGTATTAATCACTGATATATGTACATGTATATACAATATATATTTTCTAGATCCCTTGTGCAACATAAATTGTTCTTTCGTGAAAGATTTATGTTGATTTATGTTTTCGTGAAAGATTTATGCATTTATAATTTAATATAAATTTTTTTTCTTTATTTTATAAACTTATAATTTTTTTTTCTTTCTTTTTTTTATCATTATTTCATGAAATTTTGATGTTCTTTAATATATTTTCTATAATATATATATAATACTAAAAGTAACAAATGTTCCGAAAATTCTTGTGCAACGCCATCGCACGGATACAAATTTTGCTGATACAGAAGTCGAAGAACTTATTGCAATGTTACGTGAAACAGAAAATCTCGAAGAACAGGGTGATATATTGCAGTATTTGGTTGATACACAAGGTCTTGATTTCAATACGGGTATGTTATAAAAACAAAACAAGTAAAAATTTTATACATTTTCAAATTTTTTTGATTTAAAAAAAAAAAAAGGAAGAAAATAAGTAAAATGATTAGTTTTATAGAATTTTTTCATACATATATGCATATAAATAAGCCTAGTAGCACTCCATGTATCCCTAGATATATGGGTTAACATGGCCTAGCATTTGCTATTTACAAAAGAGAAAAACAATATACAAAATACAAATACTTCATGGAGAAATATCAAAAAGAAATTCAAAGTATTTTTTCACTCGCTGCCAACATCCATTTTTAAAATCACATATACATATACTTACTATATCCATATACACAATAGATATAATACACATATTTAAATATTAAAACCTTTTTTTTTTTAATAGTTCTGGTTTTAATTATTTGTATTCATACATTTTATGTAACTCATAAGGTTATTTGTAGGGCTGCCGAAAAAAAAATACTGCAACAAAGATCATCAATAGTGCATATATAGTACATATATATATATATAGATTTTCGGGAATGCGAATATTCTATTTTTTCATTTAGTAGTGACATCTAGTCCGAATTTTGTTTACTTTTCATTGATTTACAGAAGATTTCGATAGAAAAATGAATGTGTGCTAAATGCAGAAGTGTTCAATGAGAGCCACCATACCGGAGCTAACATTGCTCATAAACGTGAGGGCATATTGTCAATACAATTTTATCATTCGAATGTTTACAGCAAAGGCTTAATCAAACACCCCTTAAAATTATACAAGAGTGTGCTATCAGATGAAACAGCACTTATTATATGCCAGAACGTTTTTTGAAAGTCAAAGACTTATGCATCCATAAATAAGAAAATTCCCAACTGACTTCCGTAGTGTGGGTACTCATTGAAACACTTATCAGTTTACTAAGAATATTTGAAAAAGTAAATAAAGAATTAAGTGAGACCGATGTTTCTGTATCATCAGTAACTACTTTGCATAGCATTCTTAATAATCTTGAATCATCCGATGAAGAATTTGGTGACACGACAACTGGCTTGAAAGAAGAACTCATTAGAAAATTTTCAATTATATATACATTGTTTGTCTCAGTAACCTTCATTTATATACGGTATAGATTCAAATACGCTGACTAAAGAGTTTGTTATACTTCATGTTTTGGATATGCTTGAAAACAATCAAATTATCGCGAAATATTCGCTGGAATTTGCGAATGCGAATACGATATTCGCATTACATACTTGGTATATAGGACATAACCGTTAAACCAATAATGACAGAGCTCTTTAAAATTCCTCAAATTACATCGTATTACATCGTAGAAACTCGATTCTTGGACGTAATGTAAGAGCACGGTGCTTGGTTTCGTGATTGTCATAAGGAGTGTTGTATAATATTTTTGTTTTTTTTGTAAGATTTGTTGTATACGAGTATGTAGAAGTATTCCTCATGTGTCTGTGTCACTAACTGTAAGAGAAATGTAGGATTAAATCTAATTTGATTTTGAATACAATGAGTGGTTTTTTCGTGATGCGCGCACAAACATTTCAAAGTCTACGATTTTATTATATGTATATATTGTATATATAGATTATTGTAATATTTGATTGCAGTTTCTTTCAGCAGCCCTGTAAATGATATAATAAAACACATAGTAAATTCATATTAAAAAAAAGGGAAGATTTATGTTCTGGTATAGTAACATATTCTCCAAAGATTCAGTGAGAAAAAATAGTACATTTATCTACTAAGATGACTGGAACATAACATACCGATTCTTTTTTTTTTTCAAAATTTTTATTTTGGTTCTTAAGTTTAATTAGATCCTAATCTTGGCATTGTGCTGTTGTTGTTTCGCATTTCTCGTTTTTTTTTTTTTAACAAAATAAAGCTGGCTTGGGCTTAAAGCATAAAAATGATGATGGTGATGATAATGATGATGATTTCTCGGGTAAGTTTAACCAAAAAAATGAAATATTCATCAAATGCTCAAATTTCAACAATTTCGCCTTAAGTTCTTTATACATAAATAAATAATGGAACTTCCCTATCTCTATCTCTTTCTAAATCGAAATCTATTCTAATGTAATCTTTAATACTCGTAGTATGCTCTATTCTATTGGTTCTCAAATTTGTTTGTTATATTCTAAAGGCTTTTTTGTTGTGCAATTTGAGTTGGGAAATATTATCTATCAATATACTAAATAAGAATAAAAATAATTAAAATTTCAACTACATATAAATTAACATAGTTGGTGCTACAGTCATTTGTTGTGTGTCTATTGTTGCTAAGGTAAATAACGATGATGATTATGATGATGAATTTAATTTCATAAAAATTTCATATGTGTGACTAATATGAAAAATTTTAAAATTTTTAATTTTTAATTTTTATTTTTTTTATTTATATAGTGAATAGTATTATAAGTTTGTCATGAAGTTTGTAATGCAAAGAAGGAGACATCGTAGACCACATAAAGTATATATATTCTTGATCAGTGCGACGAGGCGAATTGATCTAGCCATGTCCGTTTGTCTGTCTCTATGTATGTAAACTAGTCCCTCAGTTTTTGAGTTGAAATTTTGTATTTTTCTACCATACGCAGCACATTTGTCGAAATCAGCCGAATCGCACCACAGGGAGGGGTACCCCCATACAAACCCCAAGGTCAAATTAAGGTTCCTATTAAAAAAACTTTTTTATTTATGTTTGGATTGAACTGACATTATGAGTTTCTGACCATATCCACTAACCATGTAAATTTCCTGATCCTAGGGATACGAGGAGAAGTACCTTCAATAGAAACCCCCATTTAAGTAAATATTCTTATTAGATAAACTTTTTTGTTTTTTGACTTATTGAATTGTAATTTGGACACTATTAGTTTCTGTTCCATATCCATCAACCTTGTAAATGAGCCTAGGGTTACCAGCAGGAGTAGCCCCATACAAACCCACATTAAATGACAAACTTATATAGAGTATTTTTACAATAAGGTGCCACTCAAACTGTGTTCTTAGTTGATACTCAAACTGTAACAGAGAGCAAAAACGTTTTCTGATGTGTGAAGAGTATAACATATTCGGCATAATTGAAGGTACCCTTCTTTCTGGTTTTAATTTTTAATAATCAAAATCACAAACATTTACAATATTATACTTACAATATTAACAACAACAACAGCAATTCAATAAATACCAAATATTATCTATAAATACATAATTGGAACTAATAAGTAAATCTAACACATGTATTCAGTTTTTGATTTTATACATCACATTTCCTTGATCTTGCAATACTTTAAGGGCCACAGTTCTCGTAAATTATAGCAAAGGGGTACAGTCTTACTATGTCAGATTGTCTCTTTCTGTTCTACTTATATACAATACAAAGTAGTACTCCCTCAGTTTTTGAAATATTGAATTGCACTGAGTGTTCTCCATTGGTAATATTCAGAGATTTCAGTTGGGGATCAATAACTACATATAAATCAATAACTATTTATTATGAGTTTAATTAGTATAACTATTGTAACATCTCTTGATGATTTCTAATTATGTAATAAAGTTATAACTTTAGATTAAGACAATAAATTTGTATATGATTTTGTTTATCATATCTCCTTGATCTTGTAATGCTTCAAAGGAATTACATTTCACAAAGTATTGTACAAGTATTTAAATACATACACATAGCATTGCAAAGAGTATATCAGTTTGCCTAATTGTCTGCTTCTATTGATAATAAGTTTCTGATATATCGAGCTGCACAAAATGTTTTCCGCAAATTGAGTATTCAGAGACTTCAGTTCAGAAGGTCCATGACTATACACAGTGCGCCAATTAAGTTATAAATCTGCAAGCAGGCAGTCACGGCATCCACAGATGGGCGACGTCATTTAAAAATTTTATCATTTCTGGACCTAACCAAATTAATTATACATAGATTATCAGCTGCTATTTGTTGCTTTTACGCTTCACTAATAATGATGGAAGAAGCTTTAAATATTATTGAAGCAGAAAAAAATTTAACTCATTCTTCACGAGGATTTGGCGCACCGTTTGTTCCACATATTCTGTAATGACTAGAAGTCACTTCGTGTCAATCATTCCAGAGAGATCAGAAATGATCCAAACTTCGTTAAAGCAATTATTGCGGGTTAAGAAATTAGGTGCATGAACATGCAAGAGGTAGTTTCATATCTTAAGCTATGGACTTCAAGCTTCATTCAATATTATGACAAGAGTACTATCTATCTTATTATCTGATTATCCGATTATCCGAACTATGTAATCGGTATGCTAAAATTTGTATCTCTCTTATTATTATCTTACTATCCGAATATTCTAATCGGTTGGCTAAAACGGATCATTCAATTTAAGTTTTTGTATGTAAAACTTTTGTTATTTTATGACAAATGTTTCTTTCGGAATACAAAATACATAACTCTTCATATGATGAAAGGGTTCGTGGTGAAACCAAAGTTAAAGTATTCTTTTTTGTCTTGATTTCCTGTTTAAAAATTATCAATATTTTAAAGAATAGAAAAAATATTATTGTTT
Source organism: Amiota albilabris (assembly GCA_037040105.1). Classification (NCBI taxonomy): domain Eukaryota; kingdom Metazoa; phylum Arthropoda; class Insecta; order Diptera; family Drosophilidae; genus Amiota; species Amiota albilabris. The sequence continues at coordinate 29,424 of JBANCV010000437.1, read as the reverse complement.
TGTTTCTTTTGAAAAATAACAAAACTAACAAATATCTACATTTATATATATACTCATATCAAACCTCCTTGCATATACATACATACAATATAATACAATATTGTACAATAAAATCAACATCGATTGACATTGATCCCGATTATCGGCTATGAAATACTTACTCCCTGCATGCTTTTAATAATGCAAAATTTTAAATTCTTATAAAATCCAATCCGCATTAAAATCAAAAACAAACATACAATCAAATAAACAAATCAAATCAAATCAATCATCAAATTCAATAAAAACGAAGATTTTGAGCATGCATTTTTCAATGAGACTATCATCAATCGCTATGTCAGCGGCTTTGATTGTGTGAGTGGTAATGGTGAAGGTGGTAATGGTGGTAGTTATAGAATCATTTTTGATGATGTTCCATTTGTTATAATTGATGCCACAACAACGAGTTCATCACCCACAACAGTAAAGAGCGGCATCACTAGCAAATCAACTAACAGCACAATAATAGCAGCAAAAGAAGTAGAATATTCTGGAGTAAATGCGGCAACACCATCACCGCCGCCAGCACCACCGCAACCATCATATTCAATATCCGCAGCATCTTCAGCATCCACATTGAATTCAACAAGTGTAACATCATCCAATGCAACAACAGCATCAGCATCAGCATCAACATCAGCGTCATCCACGGCAGCAATAGCAGCAACAAATGCAACCACAAAATGCACACAACAACAATCAGCATTATTATCACCCATAGCAATGATTCTTAATTCTTCTCAATCTGAAGGCATGCTAGAGGAAGGACGCGTCGTTACTGTACGTGATTTACTCAAGGGTCTCTATGAGAAGGCATGCCAACAAAAGCTTTGGGGTCTTGTGCGTCATACCGCTGGTATGTTGGGAAAACGTGTTGAGGATCTGGGTAAAGCGGTCACAGATCTTTTAGTGCGTCAGAAGCAGGTAAAATATACTGCATACATAAGTATTATTGAGTTTTGATTGTTGTTTTTTTTAGGTTACAGTGGGCATGCCACCAAATAATGAATACACAATTACGGCGCCTTTACCTGAGCCAGATTTACGTCAATTAATACATGATGTAAGAAGATACAGTTTACACCATATATATGATAATATATATATGACTATTTTAATAACATATTTTTACTAATATTAGGCTTATGGTGATGATGAAAGTACAGCTATGTTAACCCAAGAGTTAATGGTTTATTTGGCCATGTTCATTCGTACGGAACCTCAATTGTTTCATGAAATGTTACGTTTGCGTGTCGGTCTCATCATCCAAGTGATGGCCAAAGAGTTGTCTCGTACTTTGAATTGTGGCGGTGAAGCAGCTTCTGAACATTTATTAAATTTGTCACCGTTCGAAATGAAAAACTTACTCTATCATATACTCAGTGGCAAGGAGTTTGCTGTAAGCAGTGGTAGGTCTCAGAATCAGGATTCAATTTTAAAATGATTTCATATGTTATTATTCGTTTCAGTTGCCCGCGGTAATCTTTCAATTGTTTCATGCAAATCAAGTCGTGTTAGCAAGAAAAGCCAAATTGGTTTAGGTGATCCCGAAGGTGAAGATGCTCTTATTGCCACCATCGATGATCGTCAGGGACAATGGTTGCGTCGTCGTCGACTTGATGGTGCTTTGAATCGTGTACCACGTGATTTTTATTCACGCGTTTGGACAGTTTTAGAAAAATGTCAAGGTCTCGCCATTGAGGGTCGCATCTTGCAACAAAGTTTAACTCAAGAAATGACACCAGGCGAATTGAAGTTCGCTTTGGAAGTTGAAACAGCTCTAAATCAAATACCACAACCGGAATACAGACAACTGGTTGTCGAGGCCTTAATGGTCCTGACACTAGTTACTGAACACAATATGGTACCAACTTTGGGTGGCATCATTTATGTTGAACATTTGGTGCATAAAGCAAATCAATTGTTTCTCGAAGATCAACGTAAAGTGCAAGGTGATGCCACTTTGTGTTGTGCCAAACTCAAGGATGGCAAAGAACAACAACAAGCTGCATCTGGGATGCTATTGTGCAGTGGAGCTGCCTATATATGCCAACATTTATATGATAGGTAAATTATTAATAGTTGAATTTTTATACTCTTCACGTAGTAAATAGAATTAAAAGTTTGCCATGAAGTTTGTAATGCACAGAAGGAGACATCATCACCCCATAAAATATATATATTCTCGAGTTGATCTAGCCATGTCCGTTTGTCTCCTTCTATATATACAAACTATTCCCTCAGTTTTTGAGGTAGAGAGCTGAAATTTTGCATACGCAGCACATTTGTCAAAATCAGCCGAATCAGACCACAAACCCCATACTTAAATTCATGTCCTTATTATAAAAACTGTTTTGTTTATTGTGCTATCGTACTGAAATGTCAACATTGGAAGTGTTTGACCCATATACATTAGCCATTCAAGACACTTGGAATATCTGAAGGGTTACTTCCCATACAAGCCCCTACACAAATTCATATTCTTATTAAAAAAACTTTTTTGTTTTTTATGCTATCATCTTGAAATTTGGACACAATAAGTTTCTAATCTGTATACATCAACCATGTAAATTTCCAGATCTTGGATTACATATCTCCCATACAAAAAAAAGTTTTTCACTCCTGCGTGAAGAGTATTACATAGTATTCGGCATAGTCGAACATACCCTTCTTTTTTTTTTCAAATTCATTTCTCTTCAATTTGATTTCATTTGATTTTAGTGCTCCAAGTGGCAGTTATGGTACCATGACTTATATGGCACGAGCGGTTGCCCTTGTGCTTGACTGTGTACCAAAGCATGGTGAAATGGAATGTGCAATATCCTAGACAATCAAGGAAGACGTAAATACATTTTTTTATTCTCAAAGAAAAATACACATCAACCCGGCATAGAGGTTGATTGCATATGCGCGCACTTAGATTAGAAGTTTTTTAATTTTACATTTAATTAAATGTAATTAAATGTTTGTTTAGTATTTGAAATTATGTAATTTTATTCAAAATATCACATATAATTTTTTTCTCTTTTTAACAAAATCTCATTAACTTTGTTCTCCTTTTTAACTATGAACACCATCGAAATCAACGAATAATTTTATTTACATACAAAAAACAACAACAACAAAAAAAAAAACAACGACAATATTTAGTTTCAATAAAAACAAAATCATTAGTAAATCTGTTTGTACTTTTTAAATTTTTTTGCTATGCATAAATGAACATTTGGAACGTTCTGCTATTGTTCTTATCTGTATGAAGGGTCATATGTACCAAGTAGTTCCTAGTTTGCAAATATAACCTTTATTTTGTTGTGTCATGTCTTTTTTTGAACAAGAAATAATAAAGATTAGATGGGCCTGTTATAATGAACTCCATAACAACAACTCCTTCGAGATTCTGAGATTCATCAGGATGTTTAAGATTCTCTTCATAGATCGAAGTCTAGTTCATAATTAGGCCCTCACAATTATATAGCCAATGATCTGCTGTTTCTGTTGCTGAGACTATGCGAGATAACTTTTCGAGTTATCTCTTGAGATATTTTGGAAGAGCTATAAAGCATGAACGTTTTTGCTACTCTTATATTTTTTGTTTTCATAAAATGTATATATTTTTTAAATATCATTTATTACGAACGTTAAACCGCTCATGCTACAAAATATTGTTATGAGGATTTGAAATCAGTTTATAGAAGAATTTTATTAGGTATGTGTTGAAAGGTCATTTGGATGCAGCTTGCCTTTGAATCACCTTTATGATTAGTGATTCTGCAATCGGATTTGAGTGTGACTGAAGCCAGTCATTGTAACGGCTACTGTGGAAGTTTAATTCTTGAAAATTTGCATGGATGTGAAAAACATGAGGACCCTGTTTTGAGGGATTTGAATTTTTTGCGCTTTGTGGGGCTTTGTGTACCACATAGCTGGATGCCATATTTTTAGAAGGTTTAACAATTTGCCAAGGTGAAAGCCCAAGTAATTCGCAACTGTGGACTGTGGTATATAGGCAGCGCACTTCCATTGTGTAGGAAAGGGACCTACCTAATAGTAACATAGCATTGAAGAGTACAGAACATCACCCCTTATGACGGAGGACTTTTGCTAATCTGAATCTTGCAGATGAGTTATGGTCCAGCTTATATCGACAGGAGATGCAAGCTGGTGGAGTGTGAACAACCAGAATAGTTCATTTGTGAAAGCTGTAGCGAAAGGGTATTTAATCAGCATTATGACTATATGAAAATTTTGACTCAGCTTTTGCAATAACCTCGTTTTTTCGTAACTTGCTCAATTTCTATGAGTTGCTTTAAGCAAAGGTGTACAGTATTGAGCAGTCCGCTCAAATATAGAGCATAATTCTAGTTGTGCGCTCTTTCGGTTAAAGTGAAGTTATTTCTACTCAAACTAAACCTAAGGCTACATAATCTTTTTCATTATCTAATAAGGTAAAATGCCTTTTGCTTTGCTTCTTTCTATATAAACAATTGTATTGGTGGCTTAAGATTTAATAAGATATCAAAGGAAGCTATTGGAGTTGTTCTCATGGCTTCTATTATATAAATGCCAGTCAGTCTTTTCATTCAAATATAAAAATGCAAATAAAATTTTTATATTTTTGAAAATACTCATTAATGATATGAAACACCCTGTTCATGCCTTGAATTGGAGAAGTTTTACATCACTGAAACTTTCAAATTTTGATTTTTGTTTTTATGATTTTTATAATATAAAATACATTTGTAATAAAATATGAATTATCTTATTTAAATAAATGTTAATATGTAAAATAAACAATGATCATTATTATCATATTAAAAATGTTTAGTGATGACACGAACAGCGTTAAGTGTTGTAAAAGTTAGTTAGTAGCATTCTCTTCTTTGCGCGGCAGCTCTATATCAATGTGTTCAGTGCTGTAAAAGTTAGTTAGTTACATTCATCACTTTGCCTGCCTGGCAACTCTATATCAATTTCAAGGCATTGTCATTTCAGATAGTTTATAATATAAATGAATCAAAAGCAAAGCAACTGTCGTATGAGTTCCGTATAAATTTCGTGTTGTATATAAAAATATAAATATAAAAAAAAATATATTATTTTTAAAAAAAGATAAAGAAACTGAGATAAAATGGAGCCAATGAACTTGGGAAGTCCAGTGAGTAGCATGTCTTCGAATCAAAGCCAATATTTGCCTTGCTATTTGATGGGTGATGGACCGAGTTCAACAACGCCGCCGCGCGTTGGTGGAGTCGAATTTGGCGGTAAGTAAATTCAAATGTCTTTAATCGAGTTTAAAATGTGTTAAATAACTTTCTTCATTTACAATTTGATTTGCATTTTGTATGCAGCACAATCATCACCATTTGTTTATCCAGTCAATTCGACAGATATGCCAAATACATCCTTGGACTTCGGACGCTCGCCACTCGCTGGCAATAGTTTGTTTGGTGGTGGCTATCCTCAACAGCAACATAGCAATGTGCAGCCATTATCGAACATTGAGAATTTCCAAAAAACCACACCAGTAAAACGAAAGAATGTCAACAATAGTCATCATCAGGCTGGTCCACCAATTCAGGGACTTTTTGATTCATTGCGCAATAATCAATTCGCGGTGAATAGCAGAAAGAGTAATCTTCAGAACGAAAGTTCCCTGCGGCAGCAAGTCAATGACAGTAACATGTCCAATACACAAAGTAGCTATACCGATTCCATGCGTGTTATGTGCTCACCTTTGGGTGCCAATTTGTCACCAATTGGAATGGAAGTCAGCAACACACCTCCGCAAGGGTTAACAGCAGAAAAACATCGAAAAAAGGATCCTATTGAAAACTGGGTTACCGTATTTGGTTTTCCGCTGGGTGCCTCTACTCTGGTCCTCCAACATTTCCAAATGTTTGGTACCGTTGTCGGTAAAGTGCTGCCACCGCAGAATTGCAATTGGATGCACATTAAATTCTCTGCACGTATAGAGTGCGACAGAGCTCTTCAATTCAATCAGAAATTAATTCAAAATAATATTATGATTGGTGTCACGCGTTGTATTGATCTCAGCGTAAATGAAAAAGAGAACATTTTGAAAAATAAACCCCTCGCACATGATGTCCCATATCGAAATATGCGACCATTGGCTCAGCAGGGTATCGCCTTGGCCGAAAATGATATCTTGTTGGAAAACAGAAACGTTGTGGCCCACAGAAGCAATGGTCTGATCGATAAGGCAATGGATTTGCTCTTCAATTGGTAAATAGTTCTACACAAATACACATGTCGTTCTACACAAATACACATGTCCGCCTCTCTACACACATCACCAAAACAATGTTTGTTTTTCTTCTTTTTTTAATATTTTTCAAATGATTCGTTTTTTTCTTTTGCATCCATATGGTAGTTTATTTTAAACGATTGATATTATAAAAGCAGAAACGTCATCAAGAAAATGTTTGTATTGGGCGCCACCAAGAATTGCCTTCTATCACTGTTGCATATCTTCATATATGAACAAAATTAAATTAACTATTAATGATAAGAATTATATATGTATATTATAAGAACTAAAAGAAAAGAAAGGTACTCGCAGGTCGGCATATACATTTGCCATGTCAGAAACTCTACATATTTTATTCGGTTTATTTAAAAATCTGTTATGTTAAAATCTAAACAAAAATATTGCATTGTACTTGTAAAGAAAATTAAATTTATGAATTACAAATGTTTTTTTTTTTAAATAAAACAAAAAAGCAGTGTTTTGTGTATTATCTTAAAATATGGGGAAATTGATAAGATGTTGTTAATATGAATAAAAGATGTGTCTTCCTAAAAGAGTCGATTTAGAAGGAAAGTCTACGAGTGATTCAAGAAAGTGTATCGGAATCTTGTTGCAGCCCTTTGGGATTGATTGATTGTGATAGTTTCTTTTTCGTTACTATAAGATCTCGGCGGATCTCTTTCGTTTCAGGTATCACTCAACATTACAATATTCATATCCGGATTTTGGGGCAGCCGTTTCAACGTTGCGATCTTGACATATGTCAAAAATGTTTTCATTATTTTGTTCTTATGGCATGGCAAGGTGCGTTGTTCCGATTAACCTCAGAGAAATACATCATCATTCAAAATCCTCAAATATTACTGTCAATGGCAAACAAGTCAGTCAATAAACGAAATTTTGATCCCCTGATATATAATATTGCTGTGACATTGTCTATCTCTTTCACATACATGTGCAGCTTTCTTTTTTTTTTTGAATAAGTAGTACTCAAAAATACTCTTGGGGCTTGCCAACAATTTTTTTTTTGTCAAGTTCGAACCGCATAATTTTATTTTGTGGGTTATAAAATGTTTTGATTGACATTGCTGTACATGTCTTTATATTAGCACCATTTATATTCTACTTTAAAGCTACAGCTTTGGGTGTTTTGTTTGGGTCGGTAGCATTGAAATTCTCATACGATCAGCCTATCTTCATGGTTTGTGGGTTTTCACTTTCTTTCATATCGTCACTTGTTTTTTTTGTATATTTATTTATTTGATGATATACAATTTGGCGTGACAAATTATATTCCTTGGCGATATTTATAACGGAAATAGCCAAGTTATATTTTGTCACAATTTTGAATTCTGTTAATGGCACTTAATTCAGATATTTTCACCATATGTTATTCATTAAGACCGCTAAAAAAGGGATAAAATCAAGTGATGTCAAAATACTTATGCCATTGTAAAGTTCTCTATCCAGCTGCATTTCTCCCTTTAGAACAGAATGAAGAATAATAAAAGTTCAGTACTATGCAGCTGGCGTGCAACAGAATAACAAAAAGTTGAAGTTGCTTTTAACGAAATACTTATGCCGACCAATGTAGATACAATATATAAATGATTTTTTTTTTTCTTATTTTTCAAAAATATCATGGTTGAAAACAAATACATATGTATATCTTAGAACATTAACTTCTTCTATTATAACTGCTCTCTAGGGATGAAATTGTATTTGGGTGTCCTCCACTAAAAGAGACGAAAATGTACTGTACTTAGGTGCAACAAATATAATCTATTTGGGATCAATTAACGCCGTCTCCAGATCACGCATCTTGGGATAATTGAATAAACGATCGTCCAACTTTGATTGTGCCCATAATATTAGTTTAAGCAAAAACATCAATTTCGGCGTTGAATCATCACTATGCTCACACTTCAATATGGCTGCATTTAATTCGCTTGCAATCTATGGATTGATGAATGGATCTTATACATAACATATCATCAGAATCAAATCAATTATTTCATTACCTTTTGTCTGTATGACTGATCAAGTAAATCAGAAAAGGGACTGTCTTGTGGTTTTTCGAATGCTAACAATGCCAATGTTCGTTCCAATTCAAACATGGCCTCCGGTATATCTTCACTGGACTCGGAGAGTTTCTTTTGGGCAAATGATAAAGCTTCCTCAATTTTGCCAGTTCTAAACAAATAGAATATAAGAAATATTGTATATATGTGCGATACATGAATTGAATCTAAATGCCTGATATTTAACCTTATGAGTTCAATCAATTGTAACTGTTGCAAGTGAAAGTATAAATAACGATCATTGACCAGCAGTTCCGGATGCAGTTGGTTGACCAATAGTGTGGCCTCTTCTATCCGTCCATTTTGTACAGCTTCACGTATTAAAATCCGATCATCGAGTGAATTGAGTTCAACGCTGGGTTCCAATTCGGCCTCATGTTGAAATTTTTCTGCGGCTTCCTTAAAACCTTCTGTTTTTATGCAAACAAAATGTACACAGCGACGACGATGATGACATGAAAAGAAAAATAACGCACTTTGTAATAATGTTTGTTACAAATGAAGCCGATCGATCAGCATCGAAGGTTCCTTAATGTTTCCACTGAGACAGGAAAAGGAGAATCGATCGATCTAGTCCTGTCAAATACTCTTACAGTTTGAGGGAATGCAACATAATCTAATACAGACAATTACTGAAACTTGTTCCAATATTGAAAGAAATTTCCATATGGGAATGATCAGTGAGACTAGGATAATCGATCGAACAAGCCATATAAACTAATCTTTTAGATATTTCACCATAACCTGATAACCATAATAAGCTATAGAGTAAGTTTCTCAAGTACTGAAAGAAGAAGTCTGCCTTTAAAAATCAAATTTCGGAGCCCCCTTAAAAATACCATGGGTCAGGACAAGGAGAATAGATCCAACCATGCAAACTTGTCTTACAGATTGAGTTAGCGGACTAACCATAACCTGATAATTATGTTCATCACTTTTAATGGACCTTAGTTCGGGATTCGGAAATGTGTCCACAACGTTATTGCTTATTGAAAGTATCCTCATGTTGATGGCTCTTAAATTCGAAAAATTTTGTAAAACACTCAACCGTGAATGTTATATACAGTCGAAATGCTGCATAATGAATTAATTGGGACCAGTCAATCACTTCACTGTAATGAGTTCGGATACATTTAATATTTTTTATTATTAATTATTTCATATAAGTATGTAAGTTTCATGATTTTCTTTTCAATTCAATTCATTATAGCAACAGATTTTATTGATTTTGTACACTAAGTACAACATTGGATATCAAGTATAATATGTATGTATGGTATATTAATTTATTATAAAGAGAATTTCACTTACCCGTAACCAAATAATTCATAATTAGACGATTCATATCCGCTTGTTTGAAAGGGAATTGCTCCAAGCGGTGTAGCCATTCCTTTGAAATTGCATCGTTTTTATCATTGTAGCTCATTTTCTTGTTTTTCCGTATTTTGCCAATTTTGAAGCCGTTCTAAGCAAACAGGTTAGGGATAATAATATAAAGGTAACTTATCAGTTGCTTGCTAAGATTGTTGAGAATTGATTGATTTGGTTGATAGAGTCGCAATAACTATGTTTGTTGTGTAGGTGGTTGTGTGGCTGGTGAAGGTGGTAATAATTGTTGATGGTGATGACGATAATTATAGTGATGAGATGGCGGTGGCAATTGTGATGGTTTCTTGTTTTGATGGCAGCAGCAGTGAGTAATTCGGCAACGCGGCAATAGCAGCAAAATATCTCTTTATTTTCTTTCGTACAATGGAAATTGCGACGATGACTTTCCTTTGACAGCGTAAGCGTAATAAATGTAAAACACACAAAAAAGTAGTAACAAGCCAAAGAGACGAGAGACAACTGAATATTATTCTTACTCGGACCGAACAACAAAGGTTGGTAAATATGGGTGTGCTTACTTGTGTGAGTGTTTTATTATGTGTATGTGTTTGTGTATGTATGTATGTTTTAATTATCTACAGCGAGTATGCCACTTCATATCTCTTTTGGGGGTGATACTTGGCTGCTTTGTTTACTAAATCGTGAGGAAGAGTGACCAATGTGACTAAATCAACTAAAGTGATAAATATTCACGAAATATTTTTTGTAACGGTAATTGAGATATGGTAAATAGATCTTTATAAATATTAAAAATTTCTGTCAAATTTATTCCTCTTTATAAACAATTTAATTGCAGCAAGTGGGCAGCGCAACAAGTTTCCCAAGAAGTTTCTCGTTTTTATAGATTTTTTGATTGACTAACGATTTGTAGCCATCAATTTATATGGTCGATTTGTGCTCAGTTACCCTTATTGTTGCTAATCTATTTGTAAATAAAAAAAAGAAGCAACGCATTCTTTTGGCATCTCACAAAACAACTCAAGAGATACTAGGTTTAGCTCGGAAAAGTAATCCATGCAATCACAGGCTTCTTAACAAGACATTATAGAGTTAGGAAAGACTTACGTAATATGCCAATCAGTTGAGACTGTATAGATCAATGTAGAATATGTAATGAAGAAGAGGAAACAGTAGACTAGGTCTTATTTGGACATACTCCTTTGATTTCAAGGTAATCATTATCTGGAGCCAAAAGAAATTGCAGACTTATTTCCAAAGAAAATCATAGAGTTATGTCGGTGAAGCTGTAATTATGTTATTTGCTATAATAGGCCAAATTGAGGTTACAGTGACCAGGTGACTAGTTCCCGTTCTTACCGTTATCTAACACCGTCTTTAGTACTTTGATGTCAGCTTGTTCCATGGTTTGTCTTAATCCTCAAACAAATAGTTTGACCATTCTTTAGTGAGTAATACGCACGTATATACATAAATAAATATGTAATACCTTTCCAATTGTTACAATTTCCCATATCTGCGTTCTTTATTTGTCAATTCTATTATAATTTCATTCCAACAGTGGATAGAATGTAATTGAATGTAATTTTTCAGAGCTGCTGGTATATTGTTTACTCTTGTCGCTGCAATGTCATTCTTTCAGCATCAATGTCATTTGTACTTGATTTAATGCCTCCATTTTGCATTCCTTTTCATTGAGATCTTCATAAATTTCTAAAACACAAAATTCCACCGCACATAAAATTAATTTTCTTTTGAAATCGGCTTCATCAGTCCATTCTTTATTTCACATTTTCTAAATATAACGTAAACAAAACAATTGCCATGCAAAACCATATGAGACATTAAGTGTTGAGAAACTTACGAAAATATATTAAAAATCAGCTGACTTCTCGTGCTCAGCTGATCTATCTTTAGTTTTCAATTGCAATTTGCATTGGAATTTAAAGTGGTTCAAAGAGTTGTATTGTTCTGCAATCATAATGTAATAATCTTAATGACTCTTTAAAAAGAGAACGAGAAATATAAAATTGAAAATAAAACAAAACTAAAGGAAATCAAATGCTATCGCTACTCGAATTTAGTTAGGCAGTAATCTTTAGACAATCAAGTTGTGTTGTGCAGGTTGTGTCCAACTTATCAGTGCGGCATTCAAATGAATATTACAGATGCAATTGTGTTTATTGCTAACGAAGAAGGACGCGATGGTAGCGAATATGATATCTTAGAAATGCAAAGAACTTGTGCGATATTCAATTTCCAGTCTGTCGTTTGGCGTGGCACGCGCAAAGATCATCAAAATGAAATGTTAAAATGTAAGTAAAACCTAGGACTTGGATAGGAATTTTAAAATCAACTAGTAATCCATTTACAGTAAGGGAATCTGAATATTGGCGCCAGCGATTTACTGAAGTTGATGCCATTTTTGTTATTACCATGTGCCACGGTAATCGGGTATCAACCATAAGAAAAGATTACATTAATATGTTAGCCAAAATGGATGTATTAAGATGCAAACCGAAGGTCCTTATTGCTCAATGCTGTCAAGGCAATGCAACTACTGTCCATTCCCGTTCAACTGATGGTGCTGACACAGAAGATCCACGTTATGTAATTTGTTGGTTTGCTGCCTCTGATGGTATTGGTTAACAAATAATCTATTACTTACATATTTTATATAGTCATATATATGTTCTAAATTTATAGGCAATACAGCGCCACGTGATGTCAATAATGGAACACCTTTTATACAAAGTGTTTGTAGGGCGCTTCTGAATGGTGCCATAGAGCGTAAACATCTTATGCAGATTATTAGGGAATTTCGTGTACAACTCTGTGACAATACTATGGAAGCAGCTCAACCCAACTATCGAGTATCATGTCCAGATGATGAAATTGAATTTTATTTACCACAGTTAGAGAATAGTGATATGATGGAGGACAATGTTAATAATAACAATGATAATGATCCACCAAACAATTAAATATGTGTAACTTGCTTGCTAAGGAAAACATCTTAAAATTAAAACGATCAGATAGCTTCATAAGTATGTATGTATATATCTTTGCGTGCACAAACATTTTAAAGACTATGATTTTATTATATGTATATACATAGATGACAAGAGCAGATCTTGGGAGAATAAATAGCCATTTGCGATACAAAGTTCTAAGAAAGTATAGTACGACAGATTGTTATTAAGGAGACGTACGAATTTTTTCAGAAAATATAATCTTAATTTATCCATCTCAATTTTAACTAAACTAAAATAAGTAAAATTTTGTTGTTTATAGTCCATTCAATTCTGAATTGTTTTCCTATTTTTTAATATTTTAATAATTTTTTTTTTCGAAAAATATCACAAAAATAAAGCAATTCAAATTGCAACACATCCAACATTTTTAGGGTTCCGTACCCATAGGGATCCCATTACTAAGCATCCGCTGTCCGTCTATCCGTCCGAAGGCTCTATCTCATGAACCATAATAGGTAGACAGATAAAATTTTCACAGAGTGTGTAGTTCAATTGCCGTTATAACGACAAATAATAAAAATAAAATAAAATTAATAAACTACAGAGGTCCCCATATAAGCGACATGCGCTACAATATGCACTGCGCGCAGTTTTCAAAGTAATTCTCTCAAATATTGTAATGCGCTATGCTCTGCTGTGTGTTGGGTAGCAAACTTGTTTTGCGATTAAGCAATGTATGGCGCGGGTGGTAATCAGATGTGTTGGTACAGTGATGAGGTGAAGTGAATTGTTAAACTTTTTTTTTGCTTGCTTTTTATAAACACTATTCAAGTGAGCAAAACGTCCACTGTATTGCACTAATATTTTGGCGCTAAATCCATGACTTAACAGTGAAGGCGATCCAACTGGTGCTCCTTCCTGCATAGGTCATGAAAATAGTAATTGTATCCGTCTGGATCTTCCAAATTAAATTTCTTTTCATCCGTAAATACAACGTAGCGCCAAGCAGAATTCCATCACATGTGCGCTCGTGCAAAGTTTAAGCGCATTTCTTTACGAGCCATTTTGAGTGAGTGTTTTTTCTTCAATTATAGTCTTTCCAAATGTGGAGCATTCCTGATCACTCTTTGAATATTGCGTACGGTCACTTTAGCACCAACATTTGCCTTGATCATCTCTCTAAATAGCTCTTCATTTTAGTATTGGAAATCTTCCTATTATTACCGCCTTTATAATTTTTAGTAAAACTTTTGAGTCAACTCAACATATGGTATGTTATATATTATATACATATATAAACATACGATGACAAAGTAGAGTGATAGAAAAGTAAAACAAACAATATTTTCATATTAAAGGTGGAATATCATGATGTCATTTGGTTTTGAGACTCAATTGAATCCATATTTTGTATGTAAGTATAAAAACATAATATACAAGTGTTCATGCAATAGTTCCAAAGTCTGTTTAACTCACTTCAAACAGTGCAGAATATCCAATATGCGCCCTTATTAAGAATCGATGACATTGTGATAAAAGTAACAATTATTTTGGATGATTTTCATGTCAAATTTGTACACGCTTTTCATAGCTACTACATTAAGAAAATTTTATCCGATTCGATTGGGTTTTATGCTTGCAAATTGATGCTTGCATTTGGAAAATTTTGGGGTCACACAAGAAGGTGATGTTGTATTAATGTAGTAGGATTAAATAACACCAGTTTTTGCTGCATTCAGGGAACAAAATCATTCATTCCGATGTTTACAATGAATAACTATAGAAGTTTAGTAATTGCATTGTTCAGAAACTTTCTGAGCTGATCAATCATATTACATTTCATCATATAGTGAATAGTTCATACCTTGTGCCACCAGTTCCTTGCAAAACTTCTTGAATGGTAGAACGACATAATGTGCCAACCAAGCACTCATGTTACAGTGTGTATGTTTGTGTATAATTAATAAAATATTATATATACAGTGAGTTAATTTAATTGAGTATTGTATTTATTGAATTTTAGAGACGCTGAAATAAGTCAAATAATTTGGTTGCTGCTAATATTATACATACTTTATACGATCGTTGCAACTTGCATGTTGAAATGTCCACAGTGTTGACACAAGCAGAGGTTTTCAATTTCCAGAAATTAAGCTCTAAATCCTTTGGTATGTTATGGAACTCAGCTTTTAAGGAAACAAAAATAAAATTTATAATGAATTTATTATTACACTTCTATGCAAATTCTTGACAGACTGATTATCTTAATTGTGAGTAGTAAGAATCGCATTAGAAAATTTAGTATAAAACAATGTAGCTGCTGATCTAGTTCAATAAATGAGGCTTCCAGGATTACTAGGGATACATTAAGGTTTCATTAGGAATTTCTTTTACGTATAATATACTTGAATATTGAATACGAAATGAAATTCTTCATCTTTAAACTATTGATAGATCTTTAAAGATAGCATTTCTATGATAAGTTTTTTTTTAATCTGATAAGAAGCGTATTAAGAAATTTAGAATAAATAAATATAGAGGCTGGTCAATGATAGCATTAGGTATGTCTCTTGTATTATTTTCGATAGAATATTAAATAATAGAGAATGAAATCCTTCAACATAGGACTTTTGTCTTCTAGTGTATGATATATATTTTTAGAAAAAAGTGATTTTTGATAAATTATCTGATCTACAATAAATTCTATGAAAGTAGAGGTAGAGTTTTATGAAGTGACCCATGCCTTCTATGAAGCGGGAATTAATTGTGTATGTTTAATGAAATTTCAGTAGAAAAAGAAAAGACAATCAAGAAAATGAGGAGAGTAGAAGAAAATCTTAATGAAAAATAAAAAGCAATTTAAATATTTTTGCATAACCGAGAGATGCAGTTGTATATTTCTTTCTTTCTTTTTTGTTTATTTATTATAATTTTGTTTTTCTTCTTCTTGTTTTTGGCTTTCCCACACACCATTAACAACAACAACAATAACAACAGCAAAAAGAGACTTCAACAGTTGGCACTGGGCGCTACATCTTAGAGTTAACAAAGTACTTTTCTTGTCAACATAGCAACAGCAGCAATAATAACAACAAGAAAAGAAATAATAAAACATGAAAGAGAAAAGTTGGCGAGGTCGCAGATCCATTCGATAAAGACTATGACTATGACTACTGGAATGGTTTAAATAGTTGGCGGCGGCAGGGTAAAGGTTGGTAGAAATGGCAGAGAATGCATCAGAAAAGATCCAAGCTGTGCACAATACATTTATCAGCAAATAACTTGTGTTTGTATCTCGTTTGTCGTCTTTGTTTGTATCTATAATTTGTTGCTGTTGCTATTCAAAGCCAGGCCTTGCCGGCAGCGGCGGCTGCGGCGGTGTCTGCAATAAAATAACGTTAACGAATGATTGTGGCAAGCAAACAAACAGCAGGCGTTATAAGAAGAGCATGAAATGATCGGTCGTTGGATCGGTTGGTTGGTGGGTCGGTCATCACCATAGTTATCTGTTTGCTTGCATACACACACACACACACACACACACACACACACACACACATTGAAACACAAACATATACACCAGCGGCCAAACAAATTCAATTTCAATTTGATTTTCATTTTCATTTCATTTTAAAAACCCGCATTCAATGCGACAAACACTTTAATCTTCAATTGTTGCTCAAAGTGTGCAGAGCTTAACATAACAAAACGAACGAAACACAACATAAGCTAAAACAACTATTCAATTTGATTTGGTGAATCTTCCCAATTTCCAAAAAAAAAAAAAACAAGCATTGACACTGGAAAACTTTTTCCATTTTTTGTTTAACAATACATTTTTTTTTTTTTTTTTGTTATTATTATAATTTTGTGTTAAGTGTTAAATAAGTGTAAGAAATGATGTATCCAAATCAAAGAAGATATTCTTTGATAAATCTAACAATTGGATTACTTGATATACTACTATATACTATTTTCATCGTCGTTATTGCCTCTTTCGATTTATCAACGCTAGTCACCTGTCGCAGTTATAATAACGGTCTTGTTTTTTATGATTTAAACACTCATGGCACTTATTTGCCACCCACGGTATCCGTGTCACGTGGTCGTAGTTTGTCGAATTTCAAATATTCAGATAAAGGATCAATTTGGTCAACATTTGGACAACCATGCGAATGTGTAAATAAAGTGTGTGGCTGTTGTGCGGGTCTTCAAGTTGAACAATATAAGTTCGATCAAAAAAGTATGTACCCATTAAAATATATCATAATATTCCTCATAATTTACATATCAACAAATATGTGTACATATTTACAATAGTTTCAATGGGTTTAAAAGAGGAGTGTACCGTTCCACGTACTGGTTACATAGATTATGAGATTAGTAGATTATTTAAATAAAAAGTTCGATCAAAAAAGTATCTACTACTACTCGAATAGTTTTTTCTGTTAATCAATAAATTATATATGTATATTTACAATGCATAGTTTAAGGGGGCATGGTAGAGACTTACGAACTATCGGCATATAATAATTCTATTCATGTTAAATAAGAATGGAACCGGTTAGGTTCTCGTCTAGTCGTAGATTATTAATAGATTCTTAGCTTATCGAAATTATTAATTCAATATCAATGTACGATCTATAAAAAACTTTTCAATTTATTTTATTTTCCAAATCATGTCTCTACATATTGTGCGGGTCTTCAAATTGAAAAATATTTACTACTACATAGAATGGTTTTGCCTGATAATCGATAAATTATATCTACATACAATACAATAGTTTAAAAAGGGTGTTCTAGATGCCCTGATCCGATTTTTTTTTAAATACCATATATGTATGATTTATAAGATTAAGTTTCTTACTATTGTGCGGGTCTTCAAGTTCCATTTGAAAGTATACATAAATACACGTATATACTACAAGAGTTTTGTAGTAGTTGGTGTGGATATGAACTATCGCTTTGTAAGTATTCTATTTATATGGATTTAGTCAAGCAATGTCAATACAGACAGACAGACAGATGGACATGGTATACTTTATGGGGTCTACGATGTCTCCTTCTTTGCATTACAAATTTCATGACTAACTTATAATACTATTCACTACGTAAAGAGTATATATATAGAACTTTATGGAAAAGATTTATTGATTATAGATTGCTTATCAAAGGTGCAGGTTTCAAATGCATTTCTTTTTATATGCATGACTCGCTTGGCAAATTGCCATTATCAACGTTTTATATCAATAATCGTCCAATATTATTTATTTAGTAGAATAGTGGAGACATTACAAACTTGGATAATAATATATATTGGAAAATATTAATTATTAATATTTTAAAATATGAAAAAGATTTCTACATACATTTTTTTTTACTTGAAACAATGACTAACTACTATATATTAGTAGAAGAAATCTGGAAATAGGAAATTGTACATAAATTTTATTAAGATAATCGGATAAGATAAAGTTCTTTCGTTTACAAAATTCATATAGCTTAGAACATATTCATTCCTATATATTTAGTTAGATGCAGTTTGTATGGTTTGTTTGGTTGTTATGGGGGGAACCAAGGAAAAGATTTTGATAAAGATAATTATGCCAGTCTTTATAAACTTCTCTCGAATTATTCACCTATCCATCCAACCAATCATCCATTCATCTATTCATTCATCTATCCATTCATTCATCCATCTATCCATCTAACTGTCTTTTCTTGTTGGAAATTGCATCAGCTTGATCATCGCTTGTAAATTAACAGATTCTCTAGATACCATGATGTCAGTCACGCAATATTTTGTTGTAAATATGATTTTTAAATTTTTTATTTTTGGAATTCCATTTCTATTCATGTGATTAATTTAAATTCATTTTTCTTGTTTCATTATTTTCATTGAAATTATCATTTTTTCTTCTTTTTTTTTTTACTTTCACACTCCACAACAATCTACTAGTCTGTGCTAATGTTACATTTGTGCCTGATGCTGAGGAAGCTCAACTTGAAGTCTATTTAAATGAGAAATCTTCAGCTAAGTATGGCTTATCCGCACGCAATCCCTCGCCCTTTTGTATACCCGTCATGATGGGTGTACCGATGGGCATGTGCGTACAAATGTCCAATATACAAATGGTTGGCAATAACCTTAATATGTGTATGGATTTCATAGTCCGACTGGCATCAACGGATCTTTTTGAAATGCATTTTCAATGCATGCGTATGGGACAGGATGGTATACAATATTTGGATAAGAATGGTCAACCAGTTTTACCGCAATCCAGTCATGATGATGATTATGATTTTTTTGATGAGAATTCTAGCCCAATGGATTCAGATAGTAATGCAGATGAGGAAGCAAGCGCTGCTGAATATTATGAGGAATTGGAAAAACAGAAACAAAAATATGAAGTGGTTAAATTCGATGAGAAAGATCAAAATCAAAAGGAACTGATAGAAGAGCATAAGAAACAGGATGAGCAGTATGAAGATGAGGTGGAGGAGCAGGAGCGGGAGCAGGAAGAGCAACTATTTCAGATAAAAAATCCTTTAACAGAAGAAGTTGTAAGCCAATGGAATATGGTAGGAGAGAAGGATCCAATTGTGGCAACACAAATCGCATTTTTGAAAAACGAAAGTGAAATGATAAACGCTACTATAAATGCCAATAATGCAAATAATTTTATTCATGGCTATGACGACTATCATGATGATAAAGTTGCTGATGATAATAAGGTTATCGTAGCGATAAATGCACCATCTAATAATGAAGACGGTGACAGCAACAACAATGGCAATGTCAATGGCAATGGCAACAGCTATAGCAACGATGAACAGAGCGATAAGAGTTTAAAACGAAACCAATTAATTACAATAAAAACAAAAGTAACAACCGCAACAATAAAAATACCTACAACAACCACAGAACAACAAACCGATCCGACTATTGATGAAGAGATGCTTAATCATATGGCAAATGACAAGCTACAATTAGCAGCAGCAGCAACAACTGTTAATAGCGGTAGCACAACTGTTAATAGTAGCACAGCTGATTCAAAAAGAGATAGAGAGAGTATGGATCAAGATGAAGAGACAGAAAAAGAAGACAATGAAAGTGATGATCAAAATGATGATTATAATGATGATCAAAACACAAATATAACATCATCGACAGCATCAGATACAACAGAAGAAAATAGTAGAAATGAAATAAATACAGATGATGAAGGTAATGAAGAAGTTGACGATGATGAAGAAGGTGATGTTAAAGGTGATGATGATGAAGAAGAAGAGGAGCATGAAAATAATGACCTTGATGGTCAGATTGATATGATTAATAATGAAAGCGTTACGAATAACGATAATAATATTTTAAACGATGTAAATGCAAATGAACGTGTTAATGTTACTGCTAATGAGCATAAAGTAGGCATCGATGATCTTAACAATGATCTTAATAGTGGTAATAATGATAATCATAATGATGAAGATGATGGAAATGAGGAAAATTCTCTTTATAATGATATAAATAATAATGTTGATAATATAGATGATGATGCTGATGCTAATGATATTGACGATGATGATGATTCTTATCAAAATAGCCTTAATGACATTGAAAATACTTTGATATTGCCCAAATTGAGATCTTTGAACTTTAATAATTTCTATAGATATATACATAGATTTTAGTTAACTACTATTACTACTCATTAATTAATTGAGTTGATTTGTAAATTATTTTATTTATTAATTTAATTTTAGTTGAATAAATTGTTATTGTTAAAAATATTACAAAATTTTTATTGCATTATTAATTAATTTTCCATAAATATTATTCACCACTGTTATTAAAGTTACATACCTACATATGTATTTACAAAATTATATTGCTTTAATAACAGTGGCGCCATTCCAATTTAGCAAAAGAATCATTCGTCTGCCACTGTTAATGCAATGTTAACATTGATGTTAATATTATTTAACAGTAGCCACTTAACAGTACGAGAGGAAGTTTTTAGAATGCTTTTAACATAACAGAGAGATAAAAGAGAACTTTTGAGTTACAAACCTCCATTTATATGCCTTTTCGAATACATTCACGCAGGCAAAATACGAGTAATTTTCTATATATGAATGGAATCGAAACGGTATATGAATGGATGGATTCGTGTAGGTCTCTACTTTGTGTCCATGAATTTATATAGATTGGACAACTCTCTTATACATTGAGTCTGTTATAACATAACAGAACAAAAGAAAATATCAAATGCTGTTAAGCGAATAACACAAAATTATCTTCCATCTGCTTGTACTTCTTAGAAGCCATTGTTAATGTTAGAGCCGCAACTGTTATTGCTGCATAGGATTAACAGTTTGACGAATCTTCTTAACTGTTTGATTTAACTGGTTCGAAAAGATATATGCACGTTAATAGCATATTAATCCAAATCCTCTACCAATCACATAGTTAAGTAGCATGTTATATGGGACTGCTCTCCGTCCTCATTATTTTTATATCATTATTGAAGTATTGCTAGCCTTACCACGACGTTTGCGTATACCTCTGTCTGTCATTTGCAATTTATGCATTAGCAATTCATGATCATTTACTGTACGACATATATTTACGTATGTCACTAGTTTTCTATTTTTTAAACGTTTTGCTATCACATAAACCTTGGATAAGTTTTCTTTCAAGCGTTCGTATCGACTCAGTGAGACATGAACTTTACAAATTAGAAATTCACTATTAAAACACCATACTAGACTGTGAGCAGCTGTGGCCTCTGTAAAGCAAAATAAATATATCCAACAAAATAATTATATTTTTTAAAATAGATTCTTTTACTTACCATTAATGGCCTTATTGGCCATATCAATGCATTCATCGAAACGATTACCAAGAAAATGATTTCGTGCAATCTCATAAAATAGATAACTTCGTTCTATATGATACTGTGAATTGAGTACTCGTTTTTCTAAGCGATCTATACGATTTCTGTAATTTTAATGAGAGACATAACGAATCAATTACTAAGTTAATATTATAAATATTTGTATATAAAATATTTTGGATATATTGTATAATAGGTAGTATAATAATTTCCACTATAGTGGTTAAGAATGTATGTAAGTATAAGCTAAGGAAGCTCAGAAATTCAAAACTGTATATACTTGTATAATATGAGATCTTCAGCTATTATACCTATGTACCAACAACATTGTCTAAAGTTAAAACTTAGCCTCAAGACCATTGGTTTTTTGTTTTGAAATAATAAGTTATTTGGATAAAGTAATAAATAAATATTTAATAAATACAATAAATGAAAGGATGTATAAATCTTGACTTGACTTTGTTCATTATTATATCACGGTTTGCTTTAAAAGTTACCGTACTTTTTCAGTAGGAAATAGCATTAGTATTTACCCGAATTGTGTAGCCGCGTTTTTTACGAGCATACTTGTACTTCGAGAGCATCCATTGATAAATTGTGAAGCAGGGAGCTGGACACTTCAGCACGATTATTTCTTATACGCGACTTTTTCGCTAAATACAATATCACAACTATTAACCCCATTCCGTATTTGCCTGATATGGTGCCGTGTGATTATTTCCTATTCTCCAAGTTTAAAATTGAATAAATTAAAACGAGGATGGAATCTCTTTGCGTGTTTTTCTATTTATGTTATAACAAGGGTCTGGAAACCTTTGGGACATGTGCATGTATTACAAATCTATATATATATAGAATAGGACGAGAAAAACTGTTTAACGTCTTTTCACTGCAATACCTTTTGACCGATCAGTATGAAATTTAGCATGTGTCTGTATTTCTTTTTGAAAAATGTTTATATGATATCCAGTTTGTTGTAACTCACAACTAGATCGCGCTGCAGAGATTACTTTCTATATCGTTTAACCGATCGTTATGAAAATTGGTATACAGACGAATTCAAACGCGGAAAATATTCTCACATCTATCCATTTTACTATAACTCTAGTGCAGAGATCACTTTCTACACCGTTTACTCATACTATTTCTTATAAAAGAAAAGTTTTGATTGACACGCTTTCATATTGATAACTTTCTAGACAAAAACAATAACTACCGGACAACTATAGCATGGTATATTTTAACTCTTTAAATGAATGTTTCTAATTTTTGAAATAGGTTTGTTATATTGTGACTAACTTACAAGATACTATTATGTTGTGCTTCGTTCTTGATCAATTCCTTATATATATTGTAACCAAAATCTCTTTTATCCATAGAAACCTTGTCGTCGATAGGTATACGATAGAGCAATGCTTTACTGTCTCGATTTAATAATTGAATATTTGTCGGAGCTTTACAAGCATCAATAAGCGCCGAACCCAATGTATTATAAACATCATTCATAAATTCGAATTTCCATGGAAGAGTTCTATGAGTTTTTAGCACTATGTAATTTCCCATGGCATCTTCAATATAATTGGTAAGACGCTAGAGATACAATAAAAAACAAAACACAGTTATTAACATATGAAATCATCATTAGGAAAATAACAATAGAAAAATTGTACACTTCAACCCCACGAGAGATGTTACACATTTCAGTTTATGCATATATAACGTCTTCATGTTGAATATACTTATGCATATTTATGTACCTATGTACATATGCTATATACGAGTATTTACAATATGTATATGGACTTTATTAATCAGATTTGTATAAAAAATTCATAGGTAATTTGCAACTTTCTCAAATAATTTAAAGTACTTCATATACTTGTATTATTATGTTTGTCTGATTGGTAAAGTTAATGTTGGTTTGTAAAAATAAATATTTTATATACAAATATAATATATTATGGGTTTCTGTATTACTGTGGTCCGATCTTGGTTATTCTTAGAAATGTTTCATTTAGAATCAGACGGAAATATGGTAGATGACTACATAAATCATTAAGGATTCTTTAACAAAATTTATGGAAAAACTGAATAATATATATACATTTACATATATAAAAAAGTGGATCTATATAGATTTGTATAAAAATACATTTGCATGTATGTTCCCTAGAGATTGAGGGTAATTCTAGCATAAGCTGGAGAGTGTTCCTGTGAAAGAAAGTTTTTGGGGAAAAGTTTGAATTGGTGGATCAAAATTTGCATCTGAAGCTTAGATATATACTGTCTATGTCAAAAATCTCATATAATATGCCAATATTACATAAATCAGTCTACATAAAAGAAACAGTTCATTTTCATAGTTCTATATGGATCGAGGGTTCAGCTAAGCACTCTAGAACAGCTGGTACAATATATATAATAGTGTTATATAGCAATAATTTTGCTTACTTGAATATTATTCTCTTTGCGTAATATGCGGATTGTTCGTAGAATGCGATGACAATCACGTCGTGTTTGGTGTTGCACATGATACAAATAATTTTCACGATTCTTTTCGCACATATTCATACCTTGGCATTTCTCATAATTAGCATTATATAGTGGGTTCCGAGCATGCAGGGTTTTCTAAAGAAAAAAATTATTATATTACAATATATGTACAAGTATGTAAATATATAAGTTTACCAAAAACGTATGTATCGAATCATTTTGTTGGTTCAAAAAGTTCTTTAAATTTGCGGTGGCAAACCCAAAGATCGGAGACGTCATATTTGAAGAAGTAGTCAATTGCTTTAAAAATGCTACATCTCGAGCGCTTTTATGGAAATATAGATTATTAATAATATCTTTACAGGCTTGTCTTCGTGCACGCTCTAAGGGTGAAATAAATGGTTCTTGTTGTGCAATCACACTTTCGACATCGCATTGATTTTGCTCTTTACGTTTGCGCCACAACAAACGATTATCAATTGTACTATTTAATTTATGTTGCTTGTGTACCGATTTTATGGTCTCCTCATTATCGATCATAAAATGTCCAAGCGATTCACCTAATGTATCATCAAAGGTTTTGCCTATCTGTAATTTATATGTGAGAAAGTTGAATGTTATCGAATAATGATTTCTTACGATATCATCACTTACCACATCAAATCCACGTTTTATGAAATTCTTGGTACTATTGCCACAATGTCTATTGTTAAAACTATGTAATTTAATAGCATAGTTTTCGAACTGATTTGCTCCCAATAAGCCATCACAAACGTTCCGTTCAATTTTATCGATTTCTTCAGCACGAGCTTTTTGAGCGAGTTCTATGAAAAAATAATGAAAATAGAAAAAAAAAAAAAACAAAAAAAAAAATCAATGAGTGCTAAAGGGTCCATTAAGTGTTCTTTGAGCCCTTAATAATCCAGAGACAGAAAATCATAAGGGAAACTCCTATTAGCCAGAACTAAAAACGGGTTAACCATGGGCCAAAATGTTAGCTTTATCAAAAAATTCTGCTGACCATGCTCGGTCTGTTCAATTACAGTTCTAGTCGTATTTGAAGTGTCTTTTAATTATTTAACATACAAGAAAAATCCCATGCCTTTATTAGGGAGATGTATGTGATATGATCTTCACCATTACGAAAGGTTTTCAATTCGGTATAACAAAAAGATTGTATAATTAAGACTTTTAAATTAGGCTTAATAGCCCTATAAGTTCAGATTTAGTTTCTCTATCTAAATAACTATGAAATTTGTTTGGGAATGAACCATGTATTCAAGCTAGAGTACTAAAATATTTAGATAATAACTTACTTTCAGCCAAGTATGCATCATCCAAAGCGCCCTTTATGTTTCCCATTGATGCTTCACATTTGCTGCGAAGCAATAATGTCTTATAATGACGTTTGCAATCAACAAGATATTGTTTTCGACACACTCTTGTTGTAAGATTACATGATATGGCATCAAGTGTATCATTTTCCTTGCAAACCGTTAGCGCTTTATTGTAACTTTTAAGCGCCTTCTGAGGTAGCAAACGTGGACCAAAATATTTGCCCCAATCTTCATATAAGCGTGATTGCATGCATGTATTCCAATCAAAATTTATCCATGGCTTCGAAAGATCTTTGGGATTTGTTATCATTGAAATAGAACCACGTTGTTGTATATTTATAGACATATTAACTTAGTGTAATGGTAGAGTTCAATATTCATATATTTTAAAATTTATCACTTTGAAAACTTTATTAAGCTTTCGGTAAATTTAATTAAAGCCACAAGAACTATCGAAAATCCTTCAAAAAAATAATCCTTCTTGGAAAATTTTGCCTTTTCTAAATCATTAAACGAAAAAATTATTGAATGATAAGTCAAA
The DNA here is from genome assembly GCA_037040105.1 of Amiota albilabris. Lineage (NCBI taxonomy): Eukaryota > Metazoa > Arthropoda > Insecta > Diptera > Drosophilidae > Amiota > Amiota albilabris. Next base: position 3,446 of record JBANCV010000437.1, on the reverse strand, counting down.
AAATCATTGTTAATTATGTATAAAATAATAATACAATATTTTAATTTATAACTAGCTGTCCCGGCTCGCTCCAAAAAAAGAAACGCTTTTTATGAACTTGATATATTTATTTAACTAAAGTTTCTGCTAAATTGTCCAAAGCGCATTATCGGTGAACATTGTTACGGCTTAATACGAGAAATTAAGCGCAATCCTAATCTAGGACCCCCCTAATGTTATGTCCTTAATATTGTAATTAAGCTTTTAGAAAAAAATAACTGTTAATTGAATTGAATTATACTTATAGGTTTAAGTTAGGTATAAGTTTTGTAATAAAATTATTTCTGAAACTGAGAGGCTCGGTGTGCAGACGTATTTTTCTGTGTGAGGGCAATTTGGTCTGCATATACTTTGCGATTAGCACTAAGAAACGTTTTCATTATTCTAGTGTTCCATCAAAGGATTCTTCTTAAACAGAAGATTTCAGTTCGCATACAGATGGACAGACGTCTCATCGAGCTGATTACAAATATATATATACTTTATGTGGTCTGCGATGGCTCCTTCTGTGTGTTACAAACTTCATGACAGAGTAAATATGTAGAACAATAACAACAACACAAAGTTCAGGAAGCTGCAAAGCATAAATCGATTGGAATGAAATAAACGCTGTAAGTATGTTACACGAAGCTTCCACTACTACAATACACTAGTGACAATCGCATTGAAATCGGCTAAGGCAGCGTTTCTCAAACTGTTTTGACTGCGACCTGGTACGAAATTTTAAAGTTTTTCACAACCCACCTTAGGGAAAAAATCATTTATTTACAATATATAATAACATAATTTTATTTTTTAATAAATAAATCAAGTTATTTTTTTGCTTATTTCATACACAAAAGTTGCAAAATAATTATGTAAGAAATGTATAAGTAATTAAAAAATTAACAATTTCCGCATAAATTTCTTGCGACAATTTGTAAAGCCGGAAGTATTATTATTATTTTTCTCCAGCACTGTGAGGATACCCAGTCTCAGCTGTTAATTTGGAAATTTCAAAAGCTGTCCAAGTAAGTAAGGTGAGGTAGTAGTGCATTTTGCAGTGATTTTTGAGCAGCAAGCGCCACCAAAGTTTCATTTAGAAAAAATAAGGGGTTCCTTCACCAGATCACGCCAATAAAAGCGAAACCCATCTGGTCCATCAAGATTTAATTTTTTCTCTTCGGAAAAAATAACCAGTTTTAAGGAACTCGCATTAGAATCCTAAAACAGATTCCAACTAACATTGGAGACACTTTCTTCCTGAAAGAAGCAGCAAGTTGGGAGCACGATACAGTAGAATTGCTCGCTTTTTTTATGATGCTCTTTCTATCTTGTCCAGTAAGTATCGATGTCCTTCCGGTACCGAATTCTTCTGGATTTTGCATAAAATTCGCAATAACATGGCGACTACGACCAATTTTGATATCTGGCTTACATTCTAGCCCGACATTGAATGTGCCCTTGAATGAGCCCTTTTCTTGACCGGTTAAACGTGTGGATCGTGGCATTATGCTTAAAATTGCTTAAAATCTTGTTTTTTCTTATTACACTAAAAAAGTAAATTGATACGCTCTCTCTCAATGCACTTTTTAATATGTGTTCTATAAATATGATATGCCTGCTGCAGGCTAAAAATGCATGCATTTGAATTAAAAGTAAGGATTGTTTTCTAATGCTTTGTTAAAAATAGAAATCTTTGTGTTTTTTTGCGGCTTATTCTTTATGCCTCTTAGATGGTATAACAGTATGGTCAATATAGTGAAATCCAAAGTTATTAGTCTTCACGATTTTTTGTAGTGCTAGTGCTTTAAAACCTAATTCATTATCAACTATTATTCCGAAATGACCGGTTGTACCTAAATATTGCGTAACGGCTCTTTTGAATTCGATCCATTAACGCTTGTTAATTTTTATCGCTTGAGCGTGTTTTGAGTTCATCCATCATGCTTGTCATAATTTTCGACTTGGTGTGTTTCAATCTTGAAAAATGAAGTTCACATATGTACATGCTTCCGAACAATGAACTCATTAATAGTGCAGTTCAGGATACTTCTTTGTGCATAAGTATAACTTATAGAACTCCAACAAAGATACATGATGGAATTTCTGTTTGTCACTTCGGTTGCCAGTGTCACATTGGGTCGCATGAAGACTGCGCTGGGCCCTCTGGCGGTACGCGGGCCGCGGCTTATACAGGGCTGGTGTAAACGGTATACGGCTGGCGAAGCAAATAGAATGTCCGTCCTGTGATAAAATTGCTCCAAGAGCGAAGTTACTAGCGTCTGTTTGTAAAACGAATGTTTTTTTCAAGTCTGGGTAAACTAAAATATATTTACTAGTAAGGATTTTAAACTGTTGAAACTATTTTTATATTCCAGGTCTTCTAGATTAATTTTCACTTCTTTTGTAAGGTATTTGGTAATTGGTTTAGCTATTCTAGCGTAACCCTTTATGAATTTAGGATAGTAGCCTATTATACCTTAGAATTGCTTTATTTCTTTATGACTACTTGGTATAGGGGATCTTTCGATAAAACTCATCTTTTTGGGGTTGGGTTTTGATTCCTGCGCTTGTTACTACATGTCCTAAGAATTATCGACACTAAAAACAGTTTTGTGTATATCTGATTCCTCAATTTCGATTTGATGGAATCCTTTAGTCAAATCCAGTGTAGTAAAGTATTGACATCTTCATAATTTTCTTGATTTGTTCTTCTACTTCGGTTTTGTGTATATATGGGTAACGGAATGTCTTGGCTGCAATAGGACCGTTATCTGTTGTCCTAATTTTTTTTCTTTGGCTGAAGGTAGATGGAAAAATTGAGGGAATTACATAATACCAATTTTAATATTGATGTCAATATTCTATTTGTTTGTTTCCTTAGCTTTTTATATGGAAGGCAGATATTTCACGCTTTCACTTTTTTATATTATTTTTCTGTAGAAATTCTTTGATTATTCGAAGGATGTGGATGACTTGTACAAGGGATAAAGGTATCCTTAGCCGATTATTAATTTAATTTAATTCCATTGTTTGTAAGGTTTTTTTAAGAATGGTGGTTTCAGACCTTGTTGATTATAAATATTACTTAGTAGTAACATTTCTCGATTTCTTTTTTTTTTATTTCAATACATATTTTTATTTCCTTAATAACTACACTTTGGATTCGATTACCAAGAACCAAATCAAAGGATGCTTATCTCACTAGCTTTCATCATTCTCAGAACATTCAAGAGCTATGTTTTTGTTCGCTGGGTTATTGAGTGAGTGCAAAGGAAGAACTCTATTGACTTTTCACTCTCACACTTGCAACTATGACAAAATAAACAACAAAACATCAGAAAATTGCATACAATTTAATTTTGTTTTTCAACCAGGAGCACAAAAACTAGTAAGAGAACGAAACCAAAACAAACAGATTGAAA
>JBANCV010000436.1:0-38372 GCA_037040105.1 Amiota albilabris | reverse complement strand
TGTACTGTACTGTACTGTACTGTACTGTACTGTACTGTACTGTACTGTACTGTACAGTACAGTATTAAATGTTAAGGAAATTCAAATGAATTTTTATTAATCTATTTGTATTTATATTTATCTTCCTTTTCCATTTTTCATTTTTCATTTTCCATTTTTAATTATCTGTTTAATTGGTTTGGCTGCCGCCGCTTTAGGTTCAATTGGAATTCTATGGTTTTGTTCCATGGTCCATCATACAACGAGTTACACTGCCTCTCTGCATCTTTCATCGCTTCCACAGCGCTGTGACACTTGCCGAAATATGGAAGACCACTTACAAGGCACGCTTGGAGTAAATTGTAATCTGAGTCGTATGACAGGCCAGCTCTCTGTTAATTTACAGGCAATTCATATTATTCATAACATTAAAAACATTTATAACAAACATACTTAAATTAAATTACAAGTATTGTATAACTACAAATACAATTACTTCTTCGAATTGAGAGCATTGTCCTTGGCATGCACAAGGATCTGTCATCCTGACGACTTTGGCGTGTGTTTTTGAAGAGACAGAATGAATGAATTAAATGAATCAAATGAAAATGAAATCAATTTTGCATAGGTTAGTGCAACAACAGAAACAGTAACCAAAAACAAAACCGAAACCGAAAAGAATATAAGGTATTTTTTTTAGTTATTCATAACTCGTAGTGAAATTAATTATCTAAAATAAGCAAAAAAAAAAAAATAAAAATAAACAATATATGGTAAATACATAAATATACAAAAAAGAAACAAAAAAAAACAAATTATAAAAAATAAAAGAAAAAACAAAATTAATTTTAAAAAAGAATAATATTTAAAATTTATTGCAAGGCAGAAGAGATGAGAAGAGAAGTTAAGATAAGAGTAAGCAAAGGATCCATGCAAGGACCAAAGCAAGGGTTGCTGCATTCAGTCGTGGCTTGAAAGTAATCGAGTAATCATAATTATAATTACCAAAAAAAAAACAAAACTAAAATTATAAAAATATATTAATACATTATTCATTCATACAAAACATATTCATATTCTACATACATACATAAGTAAGTGTATATGAAAATACAATATAAAGTGTTTAAGAAAAAGAGCCAATTTAATATATATATGTAATACAATATATTAAACATACGTACGTATCCATATACATAATTATGTATATGCAACAAGTACATATATTGTATATTAAATAATATATTGTATAACAAAAATCTCTTACTTTTTTTTTTTTTAAAGATAAAATAAATACTAGAATATAAGATTACGTATTCGCTTTAATTTCTTTTAATAATAGTATCGGCAACATGAACATAACAGAACAGAAGAGAACATAACATAACATAACGTAACATAACAGAACAGAAAAAAACTGAACAGAATAGAACATAACATAACAGACAGATCAGAAGAGAACGTAACAAAACACAACACAACAGAACAGAACAGAACAGAACAGAACAGAACATAACTTAACATAACATAACATAACATAACATAAAATAACACAACAGAACAGAACAGAACATAACATAACATAACTTAACATAACATAACATAACATAACATAAAATAACATAACACAACAGAACAGAACAGAACAGAACATAACATAACTTAACATAACATAACTTAACATAACATAACATAATAGACCGAAAAGAACAGAACAGAATAGAATAGAACAGAAAAACAACTAAGTCATAGAGAGAAACATGCGAACATTTTGCTAATTACAGATAGATGTTTAATAATAAAAGGTATATATATATATATATACTTCTATATAGATATATATATATATATTATAATAGGATAACAATTATCATTACAATTACCATTAACAATACAAATACTACATGTGCATATACTTATTTTAGTCATTATATTTCTTCGTATACATATATTATTTCAACTTTCTCTTCAATTAGTATGTAGGTTCTCGTACCATTAAATCTTGTAATAAAATGCAATACAATACATTACAATGCAATATGTGTAATACAATTCAATACAAAACAATACAATACAATATGTGTATTTGTTTTGTACGTGTACAATACATACAAATTCAATAATTATAGTACTTAAAATATATTTTATTTATTTAGATTTTGTTAATTTCGTTTTATTTTATTTTGCACACCATTTTAAATGCAATTTATTTACAAAAAATTTTTGATTTTTGTTTTTGTAATATATACATAAATAAATTAGGACTCGTTTGTGAATTATTTATACACAATAATCTAATCTAATCTAATCTAATCTAATCTAATTTAATCTAATTTAATTTAATTTTATTTAATTTTATCGAAAACATTGTTCATTACTTTTTAATTTTATTTATTAAACTATTTTTGTTTTGTTTGTGTTTTTTTTTTTTTTGAAATAAAAACAAATGAAAATTACAGTGAAAAAAAAACAAAAAAAAAAAAAAAACCATAAAAGTTGTTGTTTGTTTTGAAATCATTGCAGTACATACTAAATACATACATACATACATCATTTTATGAGTCATTGATCATCATTAAAGAAACTTTCAAATAATAATTACATATTTACATAATATCAGTAATAAATAAGAATATCCAAGAATCAAATCAAGATAAAAATTGCAAAAAAAAAAAAAAAACCAATATATAGTATTTCTCAACATTCAAATATAGTGCATACATAGTTATAAATTAATAATAATAACACAAAAACAAAAATTATATAACATACAATATATACATAAGTAGTATGTAATTATTATAAAATTGTATGTTCTCTCGACTTATATAAAATGTACATGTATGAAATATATGTAGGTAAATAAGTTTTAAGAGATCATCTTTATACAACACATATACTACATATTATTTCCATAGAGTATGGCATTGGATCAGCGGAACGATTGATCAAGGGATCAGATAACCTATATCCATTTACGAATGCAAGTGCATTTATGAATATGAGTCTTTCTAAGAATTCGAAATGGTCTTAGCGATAAAAAAAAAATAATTTTCTTGCATTTGTGACTTCTCTAGCCTGGGGTTTCCCCAAATGGTATTCTAATCATCCAATGTTTCTTTCTTTGGGGGGAGGAATTCCCGTAAATGTTCTTGTTATTTCAACTACACAGTTCATAGCAATATTTTGTGCAGAAAATCCTTTACTGAAAACGCCTATAGAAGTATGTATATCTTGAGGTATATGTATTACATATGAATATGGATTTAAGATGGGATTGTCGAACTTGTTAACATTTGAGATCATATGTATCAGTATGAGTCTTTCTAAGAACCCAAAATGTCGACTTGAATAGGAGTTTTTCTAAGAATTCTCTATGGGCTGAACACTTACCGTACTTATTATGTAACAGACAGACATATGAAAGTACATGGATTGAAGTTGCAATTGTCGAACTTGTCGACTTGAGATCATATAATCATGAGTCTTTTTAGGAACTCCAAATGGCCTTAACCATTACCATACTTTCCATATGATTGCTTGAAATTGGCATTATCAAACTTATTGATATCAGATCATATGTATATGAATCGTTTTCTAAGAATTCAATTCTACTTACATATATTATGTGTACATGGATTGAAGATTGATCTTAACACTCACCATGCTATATGTGTCCATGGATTGAAGTTTGAATTGTCGAATTGCCGAACAGAATGCTCTATGTATATCAATTTTGTAGGTTTTTAATTCCTATTTTATTCACATAATATTAATATACATATACACATACCTGCATAAATTTAATGCTCTACACATATATACAATATGTATATATTTGTTTTTTTTTTTTTTGTATAGATTATAAATGCACAGGATAATGATGATATAATAATCAGTCAATCAATTGCTTATCAATCACATTATGTGTTTTTTATAATAATATGGTTAAAGATCACAACAAGATATTTCTAATAACAGGAATAAAAAAAAAAAACAAGAACAACAACAGCAACAACAAAAAGGAGTCAAAAAGACAAAAAACAACAACAAAACTGTGATGAATTGACATTTTTTTTATACACACAGAATATTTTTTTTTTTTTTTGTTTTATATATTTTTCTTATATTTTTGTTCCAAATTTTTTTTTTATACAAAAATCTTTCTTTACAACAAACAATTTACAAATTAATAAATTAATGAATAGAGATACAGCATACATATATACTATACATTTAGATGTATGTGTACTTCTATAACACATGCTCATAATTGCATTATAAACATATACTATACCTATATGAATGAATATAACATACAACATACATATAAAGAGTATATAAAGAAAATGTTTAAAAGAAAGAGCAAAAAAAAAAAAAAAAACTTTAATAAATATTATACATACATACATATATACTTACTATAATATATGATATGATATGATATGATATGATGAATTTTTAATATAAATAAATAAAGAAATGAAAAGTTTATAAATGTCCATTTTGATTGTTCGTAGTGACTGTGAAAGTGAAAACAAAAAAAAAAAAAAAAAAAAAAACACACATATATATAGAATTAATATACATATACAAGTACATAAATATATACCTACCTACATATGCATATAAGTGTATGTAATATTCGGAAATAAATGAAAGAAAGAAAGAAAGAAAGAAAGAAAAAAAGAAAGAATAATATATATGTCTTAATACCTAATACAATTGAATGAATTGAATGATGATTTATAATCATCATCATCACATTACCGAAGGAAAACCGAACAAATTAATTCGAAAATGGAAACATTTATAATATTAATATACATATACATACATAATTCAAAATATACATTCATACATACATACATACACACATACAAACATGCAATATACACTTAAGTAAATACTTCCATATGTACAATTTACAAGGCATATGCATATAGTATATGTGTGTATGTGAATATTGTATATACCTATGTATATTGTGTGTATTTATGTACTATGTATGTATGCATGAATGTATTTATCTACATATATGCATATACTAACCCACCAAATTCTAAAGTATTACAAGTTTTACATACAAAAACAACAACAATAACAACAACAACAACAAGAACAACAACAACACAACAAACACAAATTTAAACCAACAAGTTTCAATAAGAAAACGAAAAAATAAAAGAAAAAGAAAAATTTATAAATAAAAAAAAAAAATAACTCGTAACAACTGTTTGTGTGTGTGTGTCTCTAATTGTTTAGGGTTTTCAAAATTTTTTTTTGTATCTAATATAATAAATACTAAATCAAAAAAAGAAAAAGTGAAAAAAAAAAAACATATATACATAATTAATAAATATATATACATACATACATACATATATGGAGATAAGAATGGAATTTCTTTTTCTGTTGCAATTTTCATATGTTGCCAAAGACCAAACTACAATATATACATGCATACATACATACATACTTACTAACTTACATACATTAAATATAATAAAACAAAATAGAAACAAAATAGAAACAAAATTGAAAATTGAAAAGTAAAAAGTGAGAAATGAAAAATGAAAAATGAAAAGTGTTTTTGGAAAACAATTACTTTTTCTTTAAGATAATAATACAAACTTAGAGTCTATCTAGTATTACTATGAAGAAGTACGTATTTACATAAAATAAAGAATAAAAAGGAATAAAAACAAATGTTTAGCAAAAATGATATTTGTTACGAATATCCGGGCATTTTTTGCCTTATCTTAATAGTTCGTTCTTTGATCGTATGATAATGTGCATACATGTGTAGTTTCATAAAAGAGACACATTAGAACTTCATTAAGTTGAATCGATTAAAATAGCCAATTCATTTCAGATAACTTGGGAAACCGATTTACCAATGCTTAATCTTTTATTATAACAAATTATTTGTTTTACCCGGCATTGGCCGACGAAAATATTCCAATGAGAGGAAAAAATACAACAACAACAACATGGTATCAAAAAATTGGGCTTATCGGGCTCTCGAAATACCCATCAACAAAATTACGTACAATTTGTTGTGTTTTAAATTGATTAGCGATTTGTTCAACCAATGTATTTTCATAATATTTGAAGAAACACACCGTGTCTGTGATTCTCTCTCTCCGTTCCCCGTTCTCAATAAAGTTCATATTCATAAAGAAAAGAACAAAGAGCCCAATACTCTTTAATTTATTAATAAATTATTATACCACCACTTGATTCCTTTGTGCAAAACCAGATGATATTGTATTTCGTAATCTTAGGTTTAATTAAAACCTAATATTTTTTGATTCTGTGGGCCGATTTTGATGAAATTAATATCAAATATTGCTCACAATGATGTATCTTATCTTTTAGTAATTCGATTTTGAATCCAATGAGTCGCTTTAACGTGATGCGCACACAAACGAACAAACAAAAAATTAAAAATTTCAAAATAAAACCAATCGTGAAAAATATGTACATACATATGTATGTATTACATTTGTTTGAGAAATGCATCTTTGCTATCTGCTTCCATTGATTACAGATCGTAACATTCTAAGATTGGTCAAAGTATCCAATTCAATTTCATTTTTTTCATGTTTAACTTGTGACTCATAGCAGTCAATTTCTTCAATAGAGTCATTGTCATTATTATCATAGTAATATGTGAACTTCATCTTTAACGAGCCACTCACAAATTTCACTAAATGTGTCGGATTAATGATTGTCATTATAGATATTGTGCAGCATAATTTCTATTACTGTTGATTCTTGTGCAACGAAATGTTGTCATCTGAATCATCTGAATCCTTTTCAGTATCTGAATTGTTTTCAAACATTTTACGACTTTTCCCAAAATATATATTGTAGCATACTTATGGTGAACGTGTATTATTTTACTGGATTATCAAAAATTTTTTGTTAACATTATACAAAATGCGATAACTCTGTACGAAACCGGCTTATAATATTTATATTCGGAACTTCTAACAAAAGTTCTATTGTGACTCACATTTGTTTTGAATTTTTTATTCTTTATTTTCTTTTCGAATACATACGAAAAAATCTTTTGTCAGAAGAAAATTCAAAAAAAAAAAAAGAAAAAAAAAAATAAATTTGAAAATAAAACGATTTGCAATTTTCAATAAAGTTTTTCTACATTTTTATATACACTGCCGTCGATCGTACGCAATTATGTTATTTAGGCATTTGCTACAAATAGGGAACGAATATATGATATTTTGTATGAACAAGTATGTCTTACACCACTATGTATTATAATTGAACACAACATACATACATAAGTAAGTACATACTTATTATATACACATGCTATATATGCATATTAAAATATCTACGTTGATTTGAGATGATTGTTTCCAATCTTAATTAGTCTTAATCAATAGTAAATAGTATTGCATGTTTTAAAAAATCAGGAAGTAACTCTTGTGGCCTGATTACACAGTGTGACCAGCATCCATGCTAGCTTAACCAGTAACTGCAGTGTACTGTATGAGCTAATGTCATCTGCGAGTAGGTTACTACAAAATGTATGCCGCTTGCATAGATCCCCAACAAGCCACAAGCAGTAGCATCTATTTTTTTCATGGCTGTAGTTCGATCTTGTATGAACGGGCGAGGGGAGGCGAATTGAAGCACGCTACTGTCATGCAAGTACGCAAATTCAGTAGCTATTCATTGTCAGCTTAGCAAGCAACTTGTTCACTGTCTAAGCAAGCCATTACAGCTGGATGGGTGTCACAATCCAAGCCATTTTAAATCAAAGAGCCTAAAAGTATGCAATAAAATTTCAATTCAACATTGAACTATGACAAACATATGTATAACATACTCTAAGTACTACAAGCAAACAATCAAATAAACAGCCACTGTCACTGTCACTGTCTCCAAAATACTTACTTACATAAACAATACAATACAATAATGAAAATAATAGAACACAACATTTAAAGCGAATCTGAAATTATTGTAATTATAATTGTAAAAGAAACTCTTGTAATTTGTAGAAATATTATTGGAAATAAATATGAAATGCACAAATACTTACAATACATTTAGTATGCAACACAAACGACACGCTAAAGTCGATTAAGCCGAAGTTTTTTTTTACCTTACATACTAAATACTTATCCGTAATATGCGAAGATGTTTCTGTTCTGCATTATAAAAATTCTATTTTCTCTTTTCATAATTATTATGGGAGCTACTACATACTACATAGTACATATATGTCATACAAAATATATGCACATGCATACATACTTCTACATATGTATGTATGTATATATGAATGTTCAATGGGATCTACAAAAACCACCACTAACAACAAAATCATTATGGCCAAAATTTAATGTGTTCCTAAAACCAAAAACTTGTTCGTCTTTAATCCAATAACCCAAAATAAGCGATTTGCGATTAGTGTTTTAATTTGCAATTAAAAATTAAAACACTTAACTTATCATTTTAATTAAAAAATTCCAGCTGAGTTGTATGATTATTGTATAAGTGAGATTTTTAAGAGATAAATCAAAGAATATTACGAATGGATGATGATGATATCATATGATATTATACAATAAATTAATATGTATGTAATTTAATTTTCCAAAGAACAACAAGAAATCAAAATTAAAAATTATTATATATAAAGCGATAAAATCTATATTAAATGTATTTAAATGTATTTAAATGTATTTAAATTCTATATAAATATGTATGTTAGCATAATACTCATTTACTTTACTTATATATACATCTTATGTAAGTAATTGTATTGTATGATGGCTAATGACTAATGACTGATGGCTAATGACATGATTAGCCAATGTCAATGTCAATGTCAATGTTCTAGTGATTGGATTATGACAACTTAATCATAAATATTGCTAATACTAACATACCACTGTTATAGAATGAGGATCCCTATAATTCTTTTCCATCTATGTAAGTGTTTACAAATCATCAATATCCAAATAAACACAACAAAATAAAATTGATCTTATCCATATAAATGTGCAACAAACATTCCATACATAGTCTCGTATGAAGTGTATATGTACTATGTATTTACTACAATGCATATATATATACAAGGAAATATAAATTACATATAGTAACAAAATGATCTAAGGTCTAACGATTTATATTGATGTCAAAATATTGTATAAGAATGAATGTATGAAATTTTACATTTATAAATTATATCATACAATCTTAATGTATTTAGTAGATCGATATATGTACTTACTTATGTACTTATTGAATATACAAATAATTTCTTTGTGTAGCATAATACAACAACAACAACATGCATAAATTTAAAAAACATTCAAAATAATAAATATTAAATACCAAATACCAAATACTAATATCCAATACCAATACCAAAACCAGCAGCAATAATAACAAAAAAATGAAAAAAAAAAACAAAAAAAAAAAAAAACACGAATACCAAATTTGAGATGAATTATGAAAATATACCAACCTATATAACAAACATATATGTATGTACTACATCTACATCTAAATACCAGTAAATCCAGTAATAAATAAATTGAAACAGAAATAATTTTAATTCAAATAAAATTAGATTTAAATATGTACAACAAAAAAAAAAAAAAAAAAAATAGTGTTTCTTTTTTATAACAATACTACAATAATGAAAGGGTTAAATGGGTTGAAATGGGTTGAAATGGGTTGAATGGTTCATTACACTTTCAATATTTTTCAACATCAAACTGACCTGGAGCAAAATCTTTGCCGGAGACATTGCAGGTGTTTACTAACCAACTACTATTATTTGATTGAAATGAAAATAGGGCAGAAATCCCTTAAGTATTATTTTTAATCCATTCATCCATCAAGCATCTATTCATTCATTCATTCATTCGTTCATTCATTCATTTATCCATTTATTAAATCATTGGATTGTAATCGATTTTGGGTGGTTTTTGGGGCAATTTGAATATTATACCATAGCGCACCGCACCGCACCGGTTTTGCACCTGTTCGACGACCTTGAGCATTAATTGTGAATGTAAGTGATTAAGCGGAACTGAATGAAGCCACGAGTCAATGAGACTAACCTGAATCACATTACCACGCGTCGTTAGCTGATTGAGTTGCCATTAACCAAGACTCATTTTAATGGCAATTGATGCGGATGGCAACGAAATTGGCATTGCCATTTTTATTGGACAACTCATTAAATAAGATGAAATGAAATGCAAAACTACATTTTTTGATCATTGATCAGTATAAACAACTAAGTAATTGGTACTTGTATTACTTACTAATAATATAATGTTGAAAGCTGACTATATACTCGTATGTAGTAGATATTGGCTGGCAGCCAGTTCGAGTGATTGCCAATCATTTATTAACTTTTAGTTGTTTATGTTGTCCAACTTTTTCTTTTCATCACAATCAAATACGAGTATACAAGTAAATTGTGATTGGTTTCAACTTTTTATGATTACAGATTACCATCAATGAAATCTATTAATATGCAAATTGATATTAGATTTCTTTGCTTCTATCTCTTACAATATGTTATATTCAAATTGGCTTGCGTCTATTCTAAAACAAATGGATTCTGTTGCCGTGCAGTTTTCTAGCTCTGATCAAGGATATATACAAACTGTCTGAGAGAGCCCCACTCACGAAATTGTATTATTAAGAATGTATAAAGAATAATTTTGTGGTTGTCTTGTATGGGATCTCCGTCAATCTGTTACAAGCTTTTCGATCAAACCTAATGCACCATTCACTTTATTAAAGGTAGAAGAAAATATAATTAATGACTTCAGTTCAGTTCAGTTCAGTTCAGTTAAGCATGACAAGGTAAGCCATGTGGTTTTGTTTGGATTGAATTTTAGTTTATTTTGTTCAGTGTTGTTTTTTGTTTTTTCTGTTTTTTTGGGTGCCTAACTTTGTAATCTTTGTATAAAAAAAAATTGGTTTGTTTCTTCCTTTCTATGGTTGTTTTTGTTAAAATATTTTAATTTTTTTTATTTTGCTCTTGCTCTTGCTTTTGCTCTTCTAACTTTGCCAATTGACTTTGTATATTAGTTTGTAGATCTACATTATTATTATTATTATTATTATTTTTTTTCGGAGAATGAATATCTTTTTTGCTCGTGAACTAGAAGCAGAGCGTATCCATAACGAGGTCGATAAAAGAGAACTATGTATTTGTATGTATATAGTTAAAGTCAATTATTGATTATTGAGCAAGTTCTTGCATCGCAAGATGTAAAAGTTATTGGTATCGAAGTAGTAATATAAAATATTATTCGTCTAAGGTATGGTAAATATTTATATGCGGAAGCTAAAATTGGGTATTTAATGATTCGTTCCTTTTTGTTGGCTAATTTAAATTGCAATTAACAAAAAAAGTCTTAAGACTTAAGCAATCCGAATTCAATTATTGGGTGGGGGCATTGTACCCTGCACTCATGTACCATGTACTTTCGGCAAAAGGGTTTGAAGTGAAGTTTGTTAAATCTTAACATATAAAATTCGAGTGTACGATTTTTTGTGACATTTTTTCTCACAAACGGCTGAATCGATTTTGATAAAATTTGTTTTGTTGAACTTATGAGGTCACCTAGTATGGACTTAGCAACATGTGGACCCAGTAAATGGCGCAGTTGTCGAGATCTAGGCAGTTGTTTTTTTTACCAATTTTTTAATATATTTTTATCTAGTGTAAAATTTACTGAACCGATTTTGATAATAACAAGTGAATGCGAAAGCGAAATGAATTGAGTTGCATACATATTTTTTTCATTGTTTAAAGATAAATTTACATATTTTTTTGAAAATAAGTTTTTGAAATTTTTTGCAAAGCCAAACACAGAAAAGTTTGTATGTTTTCATGCTGTGCTTCTCCATGAGTTTTGTGTCATTTTATTTTTTTTTTTTTTTTTTTTGTGTATTTATTCCTCTCCTTTATGTATACGCACAAAAGTATTACCAAAGACCAGTAACTACATAGTCTACGCTTACACCTATGATGACGACAGACCTCTCTCTCACAATTTTGATTTGTTGATAAGAAAAGTGGGGAGGGTCTCGTGTACCAAAAACTCTATTTATTTCATTGTGCATGTCTTTTTTGGAGCGCCGGCATTGACTTCATTAATGAAAACATTAAAATTTGAATAAATTTTTGTATACTTTTTACTAAAATTTATCATGCTTCTAAGCATCTAAATATTGCAAGAGCTAAGGGTACTCAAAAGTCGAACTCATCGATCCGATCGTTATACTTTTACTTTAATCTTTTGTTATCTTCATTTATATGTATTGTAGCACTATGAAGTATTTTGCTTTTGTGTTTTTTCTTCTTTCAAATTCAAATTCACATTCAAAACGATCAATCGATCAGAGATCAAATAATAATCCTTCACAATTCTTTGTTCCAGAGTGGAAATAATACAATAAATTTGGTTTTTAGCAGTTAAATACTCGTTGTTTAGCAACAGATAACATATGTAGATATATTTTATATACAAAATACTTGAATTATATAAACATTGATTTAAGTGCTTCAAGCATTCAAACCCATAGCAGGGCGCCTTGAACAAGGTATGGCTTTGATCTTTGCCTATGAATTGTTGCTTACTAAGCCGAGCCCAGTTGACGAAGCAATCTATTTATCTATTGTATCTGTCATTTCATTCAATATTATTCAAGGGTGTTCTTCGCGCTCTCTTTATGCAATATGTTACTATTGTATTGTATAAACATACTACTCTCACTTTTTGGTCTTGTGCTACTTGTTTTTTTTTCTTTCAATTTTCAATTGTTTTTACCAGTTTTCAAGGAAGCTACTACTTCAAAGTGTTTTGATGTTTTAGTGTTTTGGTAGCATGTCAATACGCTAATTGGAAAATGGAAAATTTCTTCAGTTTAATTGAAAACTAATTGCTTCAAAGTGGCAAGAGCTAAGCTGCAAATGTTGTTAAGAAAAATAATTAACTACCTTAATATACAGATGGCAAATAAAAATAACAACAAAGACAGAGAGCATTAATAGGCACACTTAGACAACTTAGACAATGCTGGCAACTTGGGCAACTTTTTACCAGGAAATTGTGATTAAGATGAATAAACACACATACCTATACACATGACACACGATAATACACGTATACACAATCTACATAATCTTATTTGAAATAAAAAAAAAAAAAAAAAAAATTCAAAAAAATAATGCGCTCTACTCGATTCCACTCAATTTGGTTTGACTATAAACAACTGGGTTTGACTCAACACAACAAAACATAACACAACGCCATGCAATGCAACGCGATGCGATTCAGCGCAATGTGTTTTTACCTCATCGCATCCTAGAGCATTAGTTTAACTTATTAACTGGGAATGCACTCAGCATTTTATACTTTTCCCCACATAGTGTAAGTAGTATGGCATCACCATTGTCCCATGACATTGCTGATGGATGCCACAATGTATCCAAGTGCATGGATACAAGATCAGCAATGCATACCTTAGGATATGCCAACATGATCGATTGTAAATAGTGACACAAAAATTTGAGTTTGTTAATGGAGAATTGCATTATGACTTCACTAAAAGATAATATAAGAGATGTGTTAAGTTAACATAGGATACGATAGATGAAGGTACATAGGATAGGATATGGTAAGATAGAATAGGATAAGTTGGAATTGGAGAAGATTAGATAGGTTAGGATAAAGTGTGGTAAACAGTCAGCTCGGTCCATCAGTCAATTTATCTAGATGCCTTACAGCTCATTGTAATGACTAGTATGGACTACTCTTAGCTTCAGTGTTTGATAACGATAGCCTAGGCCACTAGGCTAAGTTAGAATGGGATCAGATAGGTTTGGTTAATATTTAATAGGGTAGAGTATTGTACGGTAGACGGGGTGCTCAGTACATTGTAATGACTGGTATGTACAGCTTTCAGCTTCAGCATTTGATACCGACAATCTAGTCTAGTCACCCCTTGATACCTTATTGTGGTACAGAAGCGTCAAGATAACATTTTTTAAAACTTTAAACGATTGCTTCTTCTTCTATATATATAAAAATTGTATCGCCAGTAGTAAGTAATAAACATACATATTGTATAATGTATAATGAATATGTGGGAAAGGTACGTTATCTTCGTTCGAACCGAAGTAATTGATTGAGGCAGAAACAATAACAAACAATAAGCAGCAACAACAAATAAGAAACAAGCGACAAGTTTTTGAAACGTGTCACGGACGTTGACGTTGAACTTGACTTTAACACAAGCAAAAATTTTGCTTGCAGCCTTTGATTTGGAGCCTGGCTTGGGTTTGAGATTACATATATGTAAGTAGTAAGAGACAACATCGACATGACTTCATAACCACCATCATCATTGGCACCAAAATAAGACATATAAACCTGATACAGTTATTGCTGTTGGTTGTTCTTGTTGTTGTTGCTGCATTCAACTTGATTCCGACAACTTGCCTAATTTATAATAATAATTAAGAGGTAAAAGCCAGCAGAAGAGTCAGATGTTATTTCGCATTTTCATGTTGGAAACTCGTAGTAGCTCGTGTAGTTTTGTCTGCATCATCAACGATGAACTCATGCACAAAGAAAAGAAGAAAAGAAGGAAAGAAAAAAGTGGAAATAAAGTAAAATGCAGAAAGCAGATAAAACCTGCTAACATTTGTCATATAATTACATACTATGTGCTATAGTACAACTTGATTGACTCATACCATGTAGATCTCACCTCTCTCAGATGTATACTCTTTGTTACTCGTATTGTTTTAAACAAGTTTTCATTATCATTTTTTAATTAATAATACATAAATATTACATATTACTAACTAAAGAAAATAAAGCCATCAAACTTGCTGAACTACCTATGTTACAATACATTTATACATATCAGTTAACTCTGCAGAAATTATTGCTTTAGGAAAAATACTTGTATAAATGTATTCTTAACACCTATTGAAGCAATTCAAATGGTTGACAATTCCTCATACGTACTACACAACTATAACCTCTTAAGACTCTTAATGATACAGTATGTATTACCTGAAATTTAAAATTCTATGGGTTCCTACACATGTTCGCAGAAAAAGAAATAAGTTTATAACTATATAAAATCATTCGAGGTCCGCAGAATACCCAAAAGAAATTTTTAATGATTTTACACTGTATAAATATATATATTTTCTTATAAATTATATTATTATTATTAAATAAGTTCTTTATTTGTCCACTATCATCAAAACTACTAATCGTATTTAAAATTAATATTGATATTGTGTGAGAAAAATTATGAATAAACAAAATATATTTATTATTTAATACGAGATACAAGTTTCTTTTTGTTATTATTATTAATGTTGTTGTTATTGCTGTTATACCAGATTAACTACTATTATAGTATAGCAATCATATTTTGTGTTATTGTGTAATATATGTTTCTCTTCAAATCAGAGATCTATTTAGCATTAGTGTTTCCTGGCTACTGCAAATGAAATTTCCATCCTTATTTCAATATTGTTATACTCTTCACGCGCACTGAATAAATACATAGTATTGTATTATAACTTTTTCACATACAGAAGACATAAAGTATATACATTTGCATATTCTTGATTAGAATATGCATTGTAAACTACTCCATCAGTTTTTGAGCAAGAATTTTTCAGCCAAGTGGTACAACTCATACAAACGCGAATTTAATAGGATTACTGGATTACATAGCTCCTCCCATACAAATTCAAATACAAATTTATTGTCCTTATAGAAATAGTTTTTTGTTTTTAATGTCAACGATTTGAAATTTGACTAGCATAGTGTGTGATCGACATTCATCAACCATGTTCATATGATTATGGGATCGCATATCTTCCACACAAATATTCCAGTCACAATGTTGAAACACAGTGTGTATACAGACTATACTCTAAACACAAGGCAAGTCAATAATGTAATATTTCTGTACGCTCAATCACAGGAGCGTAGGCAAAAATGTTTTCTAAAGGGAATGCGTGAAGAGTATTACAGCTTCGGCACAGCCGAAGATAACCTTATTTCTAGTTTATCATAACTAAACCCTTAGCAAAATCTAATAAAAACACATCAAAATAGAACAGTATATTGACCTCGTTTCAATGGAACTTGAATGTGAACATATCCAAGCTAAAGTCAGGAAATGAAATTATATTGTATAATTATTTTCAATGCAGATACGAGTATGACAAGATAATCAACTTTTTGTAAGAGCAAATATTTTCCAAAAAATTTTTTTTTTATTCTTCAGCTGATTTAGAAAAATTCAAGCAAAAATACAGATTAAACTTTACTGTTTTTGAGTTTTTTTTTTTATGAAGATTATGAATGGATAATGAACAATACCAATTATAGTAGGTAGTTCATCCAGAAATATAATGTATACTGTGCCATATATGTGTTTATCTGCATTTTATTCCAGACAGCTATATTTGACTTTTGGGTCGTCAATCCAAGGACTGTTTCAAGTTTAAATTGGTAGTAGTTCGGGTGCGAATTCTGACCAGGGGTTGTCTTTTCTGGCAGCACGGCCCCTTTATTGGAGTATCGTGGGTGCTGTGGTTGTTACATAGAAGCGGGTAGAGTATGAACTTGATTTGATGATTGATTTGTTATACAACCGGGTGCAGCTGAGGTTTATGATAGGACTCAATTCCAGTGAGTGAGTCATGCGAACTGTCGATATTTATCCAAGGGGACATTGGTTGACGTTTGTCAATCCTTGTGCTCGGTACCGTGATATTAAATCTCTACGACATGTGTTAACGTTTAACAAAATTGACTTTCAATAACAAATGTATTAAGTAGTTTAATAGCTCAAAAAACTGAAACTGAAACTGAGACTGAGATACTTTGATTTTGCACAGAATCGGTCACATTAGAGGAGAGGAGGGCCTTAAACTAATAATGCCATGCCTTAAATCGATTACGATATTGTTGTTGAACTACTTATATTGTACAAATTTCAATAAAAATAGATTAATTGTTATGCATAACATACTTACTTGTAAAAGATATTTATTATCCATTGAAACCGAAATCATTGTATGTGTTTTCTTGTTATTGCTATTGTTATATACTCATACATACGCATACATATGTAAAGTATTTATGATAGTTTCTTTTGCTTTATATTTCTTTGTTTTGTTTTGTTTTCTTAATAAGTTCAACGCTTTCTACACCAATTTGACAATTTGGATTTGAAATCAAGTAAGATTTTTTGTTATTGTTTTTGTCGTTGCCATTGCCGCTGTCGTTAGTGTTGTGGTTTTCCTTATTGTGAGAAAGAAAATGATTCATTATTTTTCTCTTGCAAAAAAACATTTTTCTTGCTTTATATTGATATATTTTTTTATTTTTTTATATACACCATATTTATATAAGTATTGGACATACGTACATACTTGTACAATATACACTCACGATAATTATGTGGAATGACAACAATAATAAGGACAAGACTAGTGACTGCATGTGGGTAGGGGTTTTTTGTTAATGTGTCGTAAGTACAATACATATATGTAGTAAGTGTAGATTCAATTATAACAAATCAATTAAACTTCATAAAATATGGAAATTTATTTAAATTAAATTGTATTTCTCAATACTCTTGACTTTGTTGTTAAGTAACTCAAATAGATATTTATGATTATTATTATCTATTGTATATATGTACATACATATATGATATGAAACATGCATCTGAAATAGGTCTACAGGTGTACAACACTACTGCCGGCGTACCGCAGGGATCAGTGCTTGGCTCGATCCTGTGGAATGTGATGTACGATGGGGTCATCAATGTACCTGTACCGGATAAAGTGGAAATAATTGGCTATGCGGACGATATAGCAGTAGTAACAGTTGCAAAAACGCTTCCAGACCTGTAGGTAAAACGCTACTCTGCTATATTGAACATCAAAAACTGGATATGACATACTGGTCTGGAACTTAATATTCGAGTCGGGACGCAAGATATAGCTTCTGCATCCTCAATGACCTGCATTGCTTGTTTTGTACAAACCAGCGAGAAAATGCTCGCCATGTTCTCATGGATTGTTCTCGGTTTGTACTCCTCAGAGAGTTTATCACGGCTGAGGTAGGTGGAAATCTTACACCAAATGTCGTGGATGAAGACTCCTGGAAAACAGCATCCGGGATAATCGTGGCAATAATGCAGCAGGTCCGAGATGAGGAACTGAATAGAAGTGTGGTCTAACCTGCTCTCCATGGCGAAGTAATACCTCAATTGGTGGTCCCGCCAGGTTTGAAAAAAGAACCAGTGTAATCCAGGGGGTGCTTTTAATACGTAGGCACCATATGAGACTGTTTGTCCGGTGAATCGTGCATCCAAGTAGGTCGATTTGCTAGGTTCTTTCGAAGATTTACACCTCCGTGGATATTAAAAAAAAAAAAAAAAAAAAACATGCATTTGAATGTAACAAATGCATAGTAGAATTACAAAGCATACAAATCTAAAATGAATTCGATTAGATGCTCGATTTCGATGCAGAAGACGAAGCAACAGAAGTACCTAAATATACTGAATATGATAAAGATGATAAAAGTCTGGATGATGATGGCAATTATGCAAATGATCGTGAAGAACTTGGTTTGAGTGATGGTATTGATGATAGTAAAAGAGCTGACAAAAAACAGATGATATGTGTTGAGCATTCATTAATCAAATCTTTTGATTTTCGTGATAAAGATACCAAAAGTCTATGGTATGTACAATACAAATATGGTACGAAAGGGAGAATCTTCAGAAACTCGAGAGTAATGATGAAGATGAAAATTATAATCTTAGAGATTTAGCTATTGAATATATAATAAGTAAAAGTGTTGCAATATTGGTCGAAAATCTGAATTCTATGGATTCAAATCGTCAGATTCATCACTTAATGATGATTTAGGTGCCTCATTAATTCTTTTTTTTTTTATATTAGTTTATTTCAGAATTCCAATCAATGGGGTGGAGTCTTTTTAACATTCTCGGGCTATCATTCGGATTAAGACCTAAAGCAAGAGGATAAGTATGTACTAGAAAAACCTCATTGAATCGACTAATGTACGTGTAAGATGGTATCATTATAGACATAGGTATATAGCGTAACTTTGGCAGCGAGATTGAGAGTGTTTGGGGGACTGGAAAACCGTTCAAAATAACAAATGAACAGCGTTTATGGCGCAATGGAAAGCAACAGTGTTGAGATTTCGCACTATTAATTCCAATGTTCCATTGTCCAGACCAGGTTTTGAATTCACCGAGAACTCTTTGAGAAGCAACAGCAGCTAAATCGCTTGAAGTGTCACATGTAAGAAATCTGTGTCATCCGCATAGATGTCAACTACAGTGGTTTCATCTGTTGGCGTGTACAGGACGGGCTTTAGTACAATAAAATCGACATACAGGATCAAAAGATACTTAATTTAATTAAGCCAAAGACTATTTAACACAATGTTGATGTTCACTGAGAGCAGAGTACGAGTTTTATGTGTTCTAGTTTTTCCTCTCATTGTAATATTATATTTCAGTGAGAATGCCTGGAGAGTTTGGCAATGCCATGTAACACAACTAGTTGCAATAATCAGAACAATATTATGTTTTGGAACTCTTCAATTGTAATTGTCATTCTTTTAAATGGTGATGATGGACAAGAATTTATACAAATTTCCAATCAGAGATTGTAAAATATCCATCATGCAGAGCACTTTAGCGGTCTGTATTGGCAGTAAATGCATTTTACATATAAATAAATTCCTATTTGGCTGATAAGAAGTTAAATTTAATTATTTAATCAACTATGTATACTAAACTTTCGTACAAAATTCTCTAAAGAATAGTGAAAACTGTATTAAAATCCATTGCGTGATTTAGAAAAATTAAGAGGAGAAACAGATGCTTTTAGCTACTTTTATACTATATATGTGTATGTTATTTAATGATGTAATGATGTAATGATGTAATAATGTGATGTTCAATTGTAGTCAAAGATTAATGGAAAATTAAAAATGAAGCATAAATATTAGATGTCTGATCTGATTTATATAAGTGTTTGATCAATATTAATCATTGTTTTTTTTTTTTTCTTTGTGATGAACATTGAAAAGAATCGAATGAAAAATTTATGATATGTTAAATTTTTAAATGATTCAAGCTGTGAATAAGACTACTTATGTTATGTAGTTTGTTATTTAAAAAATGATCTCAATTATTAGAAGTGCTATGAATATCCACTAATTAAACAAGAAAAATTTTTCATAAATATTGTTTTTATTATTGAAATAATTAATTTATTCATCTATGTATACATAATTATGAAACACCTGCCTCATTTAATTAAAACGGGTAGGAGTGCCAGGTGCCAAATAGTCAAGTACATCTGACTGTTGTATACCCTGTGTCCTAATCACAATAATGACTTTAAGTGGGTAGTTACTTAGTTACTTGTGGAGTAATAAAGTCAATCAATACACTTGATACTACTACATACTATACTACGTAATATTATTTCCAGTGGGTGAAACATGTTCCAAATTGCTCAATTGATTTCTGTGCATGGAACAATATTGTCGCAACACTTCATCATACTTTGTACAAAGTCTGTTAAATTATAGAGTACAGAGTAGAGCATAAGAATGTGTGTAGATGTCGTCAAATCAAAGAAAAAGTCTAAAATACTGGTTTGCATTTCAGCAAAGAGAATTTCAGTGTTAGGCAAAGATAACTTTGCATAATTACCAATACATTAAATTCTTGCTAGTTTTCGAATGGAAAAACTTAGTGTAATGGGCACAACTGCATATACTAAAAGCATAAATGATTAAAAGACGTAAACAAGTTACACACATCTACAGCTTTAGATTCCGATTCACATTCATATTCAGATTTAAAAAATTTAGTGCTTGCTTTCAATGGACAAGACAAACTAAATAAACTGGGTCGGATCCAGTCAACGGTCATCAACATCATGAGACAGATTGCTCGAGTACGAGTACAAGTTGGTGCCAACGAATACCACATCCAAAATGCTTAAATACAACTAACGCAATCCATAAGTACATTATTTGCTGAAAATCGATTTGGGCGAATCGCGACACAAATACATTAATAAGCCTAGGCTAGACTCGTTCGCCCAGGAGGCTTCAGTCACGCGCGGGGAGTGCCTTAAAGACATCGACATTATTTTACGCACCGATACCAACATTGTTGGTTTCATGTCTTTTACTCAAGAAACATATGTTATTTACTATTGCAATTTACAAATTGTATATTTGTCTGTCTGTTTGTCTATGGTATATATCTATGTGATATAGTTTCCATGTTATGACATGGACATCGCAGAGAAGATGACATTGCAGAGTATATTCTACCTATATAATGAAATAACAAACAAACAACTTTTGAACACATATCAAATTGTAAAATAATCTTAATGTCAAAATACAAAAAAAAAAAAAAACAAGAAAAAAAAAAAAACTATTATTTTATAGACAAATTTTTCAAATGCCTTGAAAAAGCAAGAAATCAAAGGTTTATGTAAGCAATTCTTAACAAACACAGTTACAGTTATAGATACAGACACAGGCACAGTGTGTATGCCAGAAATCAATAGCTCAAATCGCTCAAATCAGACAATACATAAATCATAGACAGTTCAACTCTTCTTAAAGTCAATGCTAAGCGAAAGGTATACTTAAGTAGTAGCAATACCGTCTCAATATTCAATTGTTTTGCCCTAAACAAAACTAAAACAAGGGCGCCACAGCAGTCAGCTACAACCGATTGTAGGATACTCTGTAGAATTTGAAATTATTTTAACATTTTTATGCATTGCATATAGCACAGAAACAACAACACAATATCTCCAAAAATGTTATATGGATTTACTAAGTTATATATATTTTTTATATACTATTATTAATCGTTACTAGTTGTTTTACATGGCGTTGCACGTTTCTCATGGCACTTAGCGGTTATATGTAATATTAATATATTTTTACATCGATTTTGATTAAATAAATGCCAAATGTTACTCACAATAAAGATTCTTACCTTTTAGTAATTTGATTTTGAATCGAATGAGTGGCCTTTATGTGATGCGCGCACAAACATTTCAAAGTATATGATTTTATTACACCATATGTGTCGTCAGATGACATCCAGAGAATTTTATCATAGGTTGTAAGTCACTTTAGCAAATTTTAATAAGTTGTTCACTTATGTTTACTGGGATTTGAAATAGGAGATCAAGGGGCTGTTTCCTTTCAGGCCAATAGTTTGATTGCCAGGTGATTGCTATAGTCGTCCAATCTTTCTCTTTTAACCGATTTCCAGAACAAACACCGTTTTCCTTCGATCATCCGCAGTAGCTTGGACTGAAACCTTTGTGGTATGTCCAGGTTTATGAGTTACTTAGTGAAAGAAAGAAAGTCTCTTTTGAAAAATGTATATTTGTATATTATAAAATGATCGTAGTCAAAAAGAAAGTTGGAAGTTCAGAATAAATTTGGTATGTTCCGAATGAAACTTAAGTTGTAAAGTTCAGTTCAGTTTTCTAAAACAATAAATATGTTTTATGGAGTCGGTTTCTTCTTATTCTGTAACTTACACAAAGCATGTAAAACATAATGTATGCTGCGAAAAGTTGTTGTACCCTATTTAATTGTAGGGTATCATCATAAATGGCAAACCTTAAAAATTTTTATATTTGAAACGGTTTCGTTTTTGGCAGGAAATAACAATGTTTTTGGCAATCGAACTTAATTAAAATGCATTAAAATGTTTAATAAAAACAATTTGAGGAGCATAAGGGTAACAATAAAACAACAACATAAATCAATAAAATTAAGAATTGGAGAATAGGAGAATAACAACAGCAATAGCAACAGCAACAGCAACAGCAAAAGCAAAAGCAACAGCAATAGCAACAAATCTTAGTTGGCGTTCATGATAGTAAATTGGAAATTCGAAATTCCAAATTTAAATTCAAAACGCCTAGACAGGCAACCGTACCCGAATCTACGCGACTGCGTAACTAAGGTTGAGGCTGAAGCCAAGACGCATTAAG
Organism: Amiota albilabris; assembly: GCA_037040105.1. NCBI lineage: Eukaryota > Metazoa > Arthropoda > Insecta > Diptera > Drosophilidae > Amiota > Amiota albilabris. The sequence continues at coordinate 15,229 of JBANCV010000436.1, read as the reverse complement.
GTACCAATATAGTTGTTGTTAGTACTACTACTACTACTATTACTACTACTACTACTACTACATCTACTATTACTACTGTTACTGTTACTGTTATTGCCGATGGCCAGGCAAATCCGCTAAAATTGAAAACTGAAAGCCGAAACGAAACGAAGCATTTGTCTCTTCGGTTAAGGTAGATAATTATACATGTTTGTGTGTATGTGTATAGTATGTGGTCTGAAACACTACAATGCGGCTAAGACGAAGACGCATGCCGCGGTGGCGATGGTGACTGCGACGCTGACTTCCAGCGACTTCTGTGTGGCTGCAGCAAATTCATTTGAAAGAAGTTTATATAAATCGGATCCGAGCGATTTTTAGCTAACAGTCGTCGTTGTTGTAAACACGCGGACGCCTCATTCAAAACTGATTGTGTGTTTGTGCATCCAAAGCATCGATAATACAATTATTTACCTAGAGATCCAGACAAAAAAAAATATATACAATATACATATATAGAGAACCAAAGAAACTATATAATCCCTTAACAAATAAATAAGTGTTAACTTTCATAGTGTTTCAGAAGTAGACCAAAAAGGATTAAAGATATATCAATTTTTTTTTTTTTTTTTTTTTTTTTTTTGTATCATCTAACTACAACTAATTATCATGGGTTTGTGTTCGTTTGTCCTTATGTGGGCATATCTGCTCTTCGTAGTGATTTTAATGCAGGCGAAAAATTCCGATGCAGCTTATAAGCTACAGGAGCGTTACAGCTGGAACCAAATGGATTTTGCTTTTCCCAATCAACGTTTGAAAGAACAGGCGCTTGCTAGTGGGGATTACATTCCACAGAATGCATTACCAGTAGGCGTTGAGCATTTTGGTAATCGACTCTTTGTCACAGTGCCGCGTTGGCGTGATGGTATGTCTTTTAATACTAGTAAATATTTCATCTTCATCTATATGTAGATCTTTATTATCATTATCATCATCATTATATATATACATATACATTAACAGATTGCAGATTATTGCAAAGTACTTAGTAATTGTATGTACTTGTATACTAAGTCCAGTTTTATCCTGAGTATGTTAAAGTGAATTCATTTAATTTATTTATTGTGTTTTGTGTCTCTGTTCTCTGCTCCTCTTCTGTGGTGTTTATTTCAATTTAAATCCAATAAGAATCATAAAATATTCAATTTGTTTATTTATTGGTTTCTTAATTCTTCAGGGCCATTAAGTGAAAGCTTGTGTTAGCTTTGCAAAATAGTATAATATATATATATGTATAACTGTTAAATTAGTTATATTGAAGGTGAAGCTAAGTTTCCAATGACATGCAATTCTGGTATGTGAATTGATTAAGCCTCGAAAATAGAAGTCATTGACTTGGTCTAGTATGCAATATTAAGTGCTAATTAAATAAACCCTCAAAAATTTGTTAGAAATTTTGTTAAAAAAGTTTGTATAACAATAACCTCCCCTTCAGACCGCTGATACATACTTATACTACTATTTGATCATATGGATCATTCACCTAATATATATATATATATATATATATATGTACCTATTACTGCAAAGAAATAAGTAATTATTGATTTTGAAGGATTGAGAAGAACTTTGTCTTTTGTGAAAGGTTCGTACTTATGTATGTACATATCTTGTTGTTTTTGATTCTTATAATATATGACTTGTACAATATGTATTCAATTATTCAATGTCAAATTGAAGCCAAGCCAAACGTTTCTGAAGCTTTCAACATTTTTGTATGAACAGATTATATTTTGACCATAGAATAGAAGTATTTAGTTATAATTGTGTACCTTAGAATAGTATACGTCGTATACATATAGTATAGTGAAGTAAATGACGTCAATTTTTTCAAATACCACAATAACAATCCGGTCATTACTTTGAACCTGATGATTTACTCTTGTATATTCAAGAATAAATAATTAAAATATTTATGTGTGCAATTCCACAATGATAAGCAATATAATCTATAGGAACGATCTTAAATACTGGATGTGTACGATTAAGAGAAAGGGGGCAACAAGGCAAGACAACAATTGAGGCACTCAGATACACTCAATATGTGTTACATATGTACCTATGTACTACTAACTAACAAGAAAACAAGTAGCGAGACATTGCGAATGAGACTGAGACATGCAGGAAGACAACAACGCTAGATGTGAGTGAGTCATAGGTGCCACAATTGGCCGTTATTATGATTTCATGGCTTCATGACTTCAACTGTAACAATAAAACACCAACAAACACAACTAGATTTGTTTGTGTGGTTGATTCAATTCAGTTGAGTTGAGTTGAGTTGAGTTGAGTTGAATTAAGTTGTGTTATACTTATTGTATTGAGTTTGTTTTGAACTTGTGTCCGACTTGCGCAATTAACCACCCACATCCCTTGTTCAAAAATGAGTTAATGAATACACAGAGAATTAAAATTTAAACATGTTTTAGGCTTAAGTACATACTATTGTATTTTTGACATACACACAACAATACTTAACTGCCCACAATAACACCCATATATCAATTACAATAATACAATATTTGGATTGTACAATAAATGAGAATAATTATAAATCGCATACTAAACAATTTCAATTTCAATTTCATTTTCATTTTCATTTTTTTTTATTATTATTTTATCGATTGCCTATTGAATAATTTTATCAGTGCTTGTACAATAAATATATGTAGTACAATAGAATACAATAAATACAGACTATCCCAATCCACCAAACACTTCGAGGAAGTCATTGTGTCAAATGATCGATCGATCAATCAATCAATCGATTGTATTGCTCGATATTATCCATTATAAAATTTATAATTGTTACATACGAGTATTTGGAACGGTTATGATAGATGGATGCAATGAGTAATTCACAAATCTATGTTATACGTGTTATTGTTGCGACTGATTTAGTCGAATCCAATAACAAATTTTACAATACTATAATAACGTAATGAATTAAAAGGTTATCAAAATTTGCAAAACCACAATAAAAATTTAAACATATGTTGCATATGACTTATAATGCTATAAACATCACTTCAAAGTCTCTTTATGTAAAGTAACAAACAATAATATTTTCTATCTTGTTTCGAAAACTAACAATGATTGTAATATATTATACAATAGGTAATACATTGTGGGTATGGTATTTCTAGAGCGTTAAAAACATCAGACTTAAATGCATAGCAGTCACCCACTAATAAAAAAATTTGCTTATGTACATGATTTAAAACAATTTGTATTATCTTTAGATTTCGAAAGCATAGTATTTTTTTTTTTTTTTTAATGCGAAAGACATTTAGATATCCTGTTAACATACCATATAAGAATATTATGTAATAACTTTAAGGGCAATTTTATGCAAATAATTGTTATCATGTGGACTTAATTACGTTAATCTGGGTGCGTAGCCAGTCTAGTTTTATAAATAAAGAGATGGCGGATGAGTACGTTAGAAGGGGATCGGCACTGCCTGTTTCTTTAGCAGTTGTTGATATTTATAGACCTTTACCAAAGACCAAAGAGCTAGCATACAAGAGGTGGCCTACACTTTAACAAAAAAAGCTTCCGAGTAGTGATAGGAGTCCTAACGGGGTACTGCACAATTGGCCTGATGGCTCAAAGAAACTCGTTCTACTTCACATAAGTAACTTCTGACGTAGCTATAATGATGAGAAATAATCATAGAGTATTTAGTACCTCTTATGTGTCTGCCCTGCTTTTCTTAATAGCCAATCCCTTGTTCTCGCGAAACCGATCTATGAGGATTTAGGCTGTTTGGCAAAATTCGAACTACGAGACCTGGCTCTATTCGTGGGTGGTTTTAGAGGATAAGGGTGATCTCTTAGACTTATTAGGGTTCACATACCAGTAATAACTTCATTCCAACGCCCCATACCATGTAAATCTGGCATCACAATGTGCCGTAAGGCATGAATTCGATAGCTGTCTATATAAGCTTATCTTAAGTAACCTAATCTGTCCTAATTACATTTACTTACGTAATTTTAATTAATTGCAATATTTTCAAAATGATATGGAAATATTGAAATAAGTACCATCGAAATGTGTACTTATTATATGCAATAATAAGGTGATATAAAAAATATACCGATGGCGTGCAGCTGCATAATACGTACGTATATGTATAATATGTATGTACTATAAATAGGTATCTGTTTATCTATCGTGTTCCGGGGCAGAATACCAGTTTTATTTTTGTTTTTCCGAATGCATGCGAATACTTATGTTTATTACAATAAATAATGAACGCACGCTGTTAATGTCTCTGCCTAGCTGGTGCCGGCAATTAATCAAATCCCCAACTAGGATGCCTGTGTAGTGTGAGTTTTTCTTTCCAAATGTGACGCTGTTTACAGATCATTACAATCATCATCATTAGTTTTCAGTGCAGTGTAGAAACAAAATACATAGTAGCTAAAAGATATGCAACTTGTTGGATGAATTCATATATATATATATATATATATATATATATACATATGTATGTTCATTGATATTGTATAGTAGAGAGATAGCTTGGCGTTCACGAGTAGTACGTAAGTAACATGTAAAGCTGGTTCAACAAACTGACGACAGTTCTGTCAATTCGGCCAATTCGGCTTGTATCTGATCCAAGTTTTGTTGGCAACTAACATGCATGAATGAACCGGTTGCGGGTTATTGTGCGCCTTGGCACCTGCCCTCTTCTTTTGCGAAGAGAAAGGCATATCATATTTCTTCAAAATCTTGTTACATGTTAAAATGATTTCTGGATCCAATAAAAATGCTAATAATTTAAGCACTCTGACTTGCATGGTAATGTCTCTGCATATGTCTGTATGTATACGAGCCTGAAGGCACCACCATATGATGCATTACGTCAATATTAAATGCTACACATTACCTAACTCATGGGCTATCATTAATGTCTGCTAATCAGTTTTTTGAGTATCTTTAGTGCTTAGTAAACATATATCAGTCCTAAAATTTTTAGAGTTTTAATGTAATATTTGATAAACGATTGTAAAACTTTCTAATCCTTACATACATAAATAATACAAATTGTTATTATTATTGTACTACTACTAAGTAGTAGTAATAATATTGTAGTATGTCTAGTACAAAAGGTATGGAATCTTCGGTGAAATGGAATTAAACTTGTTGCTTGTTGTTTTGTTTTAATTTAATGTTTCTCATAATTCGAATCGAATTCAATTGAAAAAAACAAAAAGAGGCGTTTAGAGGCGTTTTAGATGTGAAACCCGTGTACACAATAAATTTATAGATTCATGATTTGATTGCCACCTAACATAATATTGGCCCCGAGCGACTCACTCAATCAAGGGGTAAATTACTATTATAAGTAATTTCGATTAAATGCGTTTCACAGATATGAATTTCGAAGACTGTTGTCTGTTACAATAAGCATTGAAATCATTCTATTACACTTATGTATATGTACATACAAATGTTTATTTAATAATGCATTAAGTGACATTAACAATCACATCTAGATGCATTACATATGTAGGTATGTACATACCATATACGATATAGTTTTGTAGTAATTTTAAAGAAAAAAAAAAAGAAGAATGCATTTACAATGAACATACTAATGTTACTTACTTACTATTGTCGCACAATCGCAATAGGCTGCACATTTTGTGTCTCAACTGGAGCAGAAATAAGCATTATGATGATGTTGATTATAAAAATAATCATAATGAAATTGGTGACGGAAAATCGGAAATGATTTCGACAATGTTATTTTTTATTGTGTGCTTTTCTGTTGAAACTTACCTGTCAATTTGTTAGACAGCTTGTCATACATATATCATGTGTAGTGTAATCATATTTTTTGCTTAATGGTATAATTAAAAGATACAATGGACAAACGAAGTGTACTAAATATATAGTACAACATACTCTGATTACAGTTTGTAATTGTTATTGCAATTGCAATCTGACATCGAACCACAATATATAGATTTCATTTCGATAGTAAATTAACTTGTATTTAGTCCAGTTCATTTATTCATTATTAATTAATCATATTGTTTTTACAATTCTTATTCAATCAAGGTATTCCTGCCACGCTGACTTATATAAATATGGATCATAGTGTAACTGGTTCACCTGAACTTATACCCTACCCGGATTGGCGTAGTAATACAGCAGGTGATTGTGCCAACAGTATTACGACAGCATATCGCATTAAGGTCGATGAGTGTGGCCGCTTGTGGGTACTTGACACTGGTACCGTGGGTATTGGAAACACCACATCGAATCCTTGTCCTTATGCCGTAAATGTATTCGATCTTCAGACAAATACTCGCATCCGTCGTTATGAGTTGCGTGCCGACGATACGAATCCCAATACTTTTATTGCCAATATTGCCGTTGATATCGGCAAGAGCTGTGACGATGCATTCGCTTATTTCTCCGATGAACTGGGCTACGGTTTAATTGCATATTCATGGGAGCAGAATAAGTCTTGGCGTTTTTCAGCACACTCCTATTTCTTCCCGGATCCTTTGCGTGGCGACTACAACATTGCTGGCTTAAACTTTCAATGGGGCGAAGAGGGCATCTTTGGAATAGCATTATCACCCATACGTTCTGATGGATTCCGTACGCTTTACTTTAGTCCATTGGCTAGTCATCGTCAGTTCGCCGTCAGCACACGGATATTGCGCGATGAGACACGTGTTGAAGACAGTTATCATGATTTCGTAGCGCTTGATGAACGTGCCGCAAACGCTCATACCACAGCACGTGTTATGAGTGATGATGGCGTGGAACTCTTTAATTTAATCGATCAGAATGCTGTGGGTTGCTGGCATTCTTCTATGCCATATACTCCACAATTCCATGATATTGTCGACCGTGATGATGTCGGACTCGTGTTCCCTGCCGATGTTAAAATCGATGAAAATAAGAACGTGTGGGTGCTATCCGATCGCATGCCCGTCTTTTTACTCTCCGAGCTGGACTACAACGATATTAATTTCCGCATTTATACAGCCCCTTTGAATACATTGATTGAGAATACTGTCTGCGATATACGCAACAATGTCTTTGGTCCACCAAATGCAGTCTCAATTCCAAAACAAGCAACGCCGCCGCAACAACGAACACCAGCAATTTACACGAATCAATATCGTCCAGCATTGCCAGCGGCACAGAAGCCACAATTGTTACAACCTATCGGCCGTGGTTTGGTTCAAGTACCACCGCCAACTCGTAACTATATACCGGCTAAAGCACAAGGCGTGTCTCAAGTGAGCGTCTCGAGTGAGGTGCCAAAGGCTTTTGTCTTTAATCAGCACAACGGACTGTCATACGAGACTAGTGGACCACACTTGTTTCCATCTCCATTACAACAACAACAGATTCAACATCAACAACAGTTACAGGAATCCGGCCTCAAAGGCTACGTTTCATCACGCACATCCGGTTGGTGGAACCACTAGGTGGTTGGTGCTATAGAAGCGATACGCCAATGGGGAAAAGTGCAATCATATACACTCATACACTCACTCACCCAATCACTAACTCACTCACTCACACGCGCAAATTCATATGAAGATTATTATAAAGTTTTATCTTTTATTCCCAAGAGTTCTGCTGAGATTCAGATTGAGTTATTAAGGATCTTTTAATTGGCATTACCTTCGCATTGCATACACTTATATCACTATATGAATATAGCATTAGTATATTGATAATGTATATGTTTAAAATATAAATACATTTCTATTTTTTTTCTTGTACTTGTATTAATAAAGTTATACAACATTTTTTACTCTAATGTGGAATCTGCTTACATTCAGTTATATTCAAACTATGTGCATAGGATAGTGAAACAGCAACAGTGAAATGTATTTCATTGTGTCATAGAATATACATTTTGTGATCCCAAATCAGAATCAGAGTAATCATATATGAGGTGTATTCGAAAAATATTTATATATTCATTAATTCCATCTATTTCATTCCCTTCGAAGTAATTCCCCTCATATATTATAAAACGTAGGTTGCTGGTTAAGTCTTGGGATATGGCAACACCAATGTTGATATGTCAAATCTCACATTGGTATGGTAAAACTTGTCGTTTTTAATGATAAATGTACTTAGAACGTTTTGTCATACGAGTGCTATTTGTATTGCTTACAATGACTTGAAAAATTCGTTTTGGCTAAAAAATGGAAATAAATCGTGAACATGTTCGTGCAATGATTTTTTATCAACAAGAGTGTGCCGATCAACACGCTTCGACTTTTCGTGATGAAGCACCATCCAGGGCCACCATGTTTCGCTGCTTTTCTAAATTCAATCGTAGTCGTAGTTTTCTCCAGGACGAATTTCGTAAAGAACGTCCAAAATCGGTTGTTGTGCCACAAAACATTGATGCAGTGCTTGAACCGATAATGCAAGATCGTCATGTGTCATATCGTGAGATTGCAGCATCCTTGCACATTAGTTCATCGTCAATACATTCAATATTGCATGAACATTTGGCCGTCAAAAAGATTTGTTCGAGTTGTTTACCGCATAATTTGACAATCGCGCAAAAAAAAGGTTCTTGTCGATTGATGCAAAGAAATGTTGAATAAATTCAATCGCGGTGCTTCAAAAGACCTCTATAAGATCGTGACAGGTTATGAAACATGGATGTATGCATATGAGCCTGAAACTAAACAACAGTCGACTGTATGGGTCTTTTAAGATAAGCCAAATCCAACAAAAGTTGTTCACGCACGAAGGCACTTCGAAGCAAATGATCGCCTGTTTTTTTGGAATAATCGGACATGTCGTTACCGTGCCATTAGAGAAACGTAAAACGTTTGCCAGAAGTGTTTGAAGAAATAAGAAAAACCAAACGCAGAAGACGAATTGTTCTCCACCACGACAATGCGAGCTCTCACGCATCGGCTCAAACAAGTAAGGGTTTAAAGACCCAAAACGTCGAATTGATTGGTCATTCGCCCTATAGTCCAGATTTGGCACCCAATGAATTCTTTTTATTCCCGCACACCAAAAATAAATTGCGAGGTCAACGTTTTTCGATGGCTGAAGAAGCGGTTGATTCGTTCAAAACATATGTTTTGGAGATACCAAGTGGAAAAAGTGCTTCGAAAATTGGTTCAATCGCATGCAAAAGTGTATTGATCTTCAAGGAGAATATTTTGAAAAACAATAAAGTAATTTTCGATGATACACATTTGTTATTATTTGTCTGTCTCAAGACTTAAAAAGCAACCCTCGTAACCTGGCGCCAGCGCTTTTTCCAGTCATGCAAGTATTTCTGATAAGCGCTTTTTGGTATGGCCTTCACGTTTTCCAGCGATGCGATATAATGTTAACTTCGCAGCCCCATATAAAATAAAAAAGGAGACTGCTCGACCTAAAACTAAAATAAAATATATGCAAATCTATACTCAAACGAGTGTACAGCTATTAGGCACTGGCTCCAACTTAAACATTGAGATTCTCCAAAGGTTTCCGTCAAAACTTTCGTGTAGACTTGTTGGAGCACCCTAGTATGTGAGAAAATCAGTGTGACACAGAAATCTACATCTCCAGGCTGGAAAGTCATCAAAATCACCTTGCAGTTAACTTGTTTGACAGAGCTCCACCCACGGAATTTGTACAATCATATACGTTTATACGTTTTTTCCCTTTTGGGAAATTTTTTTATTTATGATATTGTCACTATATAAAAGCTAAATTGCTAAAGACTATCTATGAATAATAGGTGCGCAAACTAAACTTTACATCTAGTTAGTCTATAAACAAATATAATTAATTTTCAAAAATTATTAGTTTAACCTATATCTGATACAGGCTATTAACAATAATTTATTATTAAATAAGATAACAAAAACTTAGTATTACTATTAGATTATTCTAGTTTTTAAATCCATAAGATGATTAGTTTCAGTCTTCTTCGCTTTATGTCGGATAAAACTTTTCCGCCCAATTGGTTCGGATGAACCGATAATCTGCTACTACAAGTTTTGATTGTGCCTGTATAAGTTCACGTATTTTTTGTTTGCCCAAATCTTTTTCTATGTCACTGGTCCGCATATACCAAGGAGCACCAGTGATTCTTCTAAGTATTTTCATCTGAAAAACTCTAATCCTGTTTAAATTAATCTTTGATGCGATTTCATAAACCTAGATACCATATCTCCAACTTGGAGCTAATATAGTTTTGGAAAGGGACAGCTTATTTCAAGAGTGCAATAACCAACTCATTTATGCAACTTTGGACTTAAGCGAAACCACAACTCCTGCAATGTGTGATCTAAAAGTAAGAAAGTTGTCCAAGTATACCCCCAGGTATCTGAGGCCCGTATAATGTTCAAGAGGTTGACCATTTGAAGTTAATCAGGTCAAGTGTCTATCGTCAATGTAAAAGTAATACTAACGCATTTTGTGGCGTTTAGCGCAATCTGCCACTTACGAGTCCATTCAACGAAATGATGCAGATATATCTTGCATGGCATTTTTTGCACTCGATACACAGGAATCCTTCCATAATCATCATCCGCAAACGTTGCAATCATACAGTCTGCTTAATTTACATTGCTTGGTGTGATAATTGGTGAAGGAAAAATATAGAGTGAGAGATAGACAGCTCCCTTGGGGAACTCCAGCTTTGACAGACCGCGTCGAAGAGCAGACACCATCCTGCACCACACCAAAGGTTCTGTTGGACAAATAGCTTTTGATGATCTCAAAGAATTGTGGTGGGAGAAGCTTTTTTGCTTTGAATTAGCAGGCCCTCGTGCCAAACTGTGTCAAAAGCTTGTTTCACTTCCACGCTCTATCTGCTCCAGAAGAAAGCAGTCCAGCTTTTTAGGTTTTCAATGTGGAGAATTTAACAAAGTTGCCTTTGGTCCAAGCCAATTGCGCAGGCAGATACGCTGCAGCAACAACCAGCTCGCCTTTAGATGTAGAGATCTTCACAGAAACCATCCGTTGATAGCTTGTTATGGATTGTTCTAACAAGTGATGGAAGATATTCTGACGAATGAAGATAGATGCTCCACTTTGCGCATGACCACTGGGATGATCTGCTCTATGAAGTAAGTACCACGGAATAAATGCATTAATTCCACATCGCAAATGTCTTTCAGTCACCAACATAAGGTGAATATTATATCTGTATAAAAAAGTTTTAACTCATCGAACTTGTTATTTAGACCACGAGCGTTCCATAATACGGGGTTAAGTTCTGGGTTCATTTATTGGTTAATAAATTTGAAGCAAGTTCTTTACAAAAGATTGCCAATGCATCAACTTTTTTTGTAACGCTTATAAACGCTTCTTCCAGCTGATCATGTTTAGAGCTGATTTCTCTTAATCCACCAGAATTAAAACACTCCCATGGGGGAGACTGTGCTTTTTGGGGACATTCTTTATAGTCTCTGACCTTGTGACTAGCCCTCCAAGTGTCTGCAAAGGAGATTCCATTTAGCAGCATAGAAGAGGGAATAAATTGCTTCCTGATGAGCGGTAGTTTGGTTTAGAAAGTGTAGACAAAGTTGCTGACGGCTTGCGAACTTAAAGTTTTTCCTTGTAAAGATGACATCTCTTGAACCTTGCAGACTGATTTCCACCACAATTAACACAAACTCTTTCCTCTTGAATAATTACCTTACAAAGATCTGAGTTTGTTTGGTGCTCCCCTCCACATTTACTACAGACGAAATTTTTAAAACAATAATTCTTTGTTTGGCCAAGGTCATGACTTCTATAGCATTGAACTAAGTCCACAAACTTTAGGGGGCGTTCACCTAATACACGGTGCCTTCCAATTTTGCAGTTTTTTAAAGCATCTTTGTTATTAGAAGCTTGCTTGAGATCAACAGAGAAAAAAATTTGATCAGCGAGTACTACAGGTACTGCCGTCCCCTGATTGATGGTTTCTGCGTGACTTGGGATTAAATATATTGATCACAGTATGACCGAGATCACTGAACGCATTGACAATGAGGCCTTCAGGCGTGGAGGAGGCAATATTGCGAATCACCACTCGAAAAGTTTTTCCTTCCGTAACTGATAATGCCAGAATTGAAGCTTTTCGTTTGTTAAGAAATCGAAAATTTTGCGAAATGTGTCCAAGTCGGCAGCATAGAGTCTAGTGAGTCCAGACTGTGAAACACGTAGCACATATTTTTGAGAATGAACAGCTTGCCCAAGTAACCTTTCCATTGCAACTATGTTAGTGAAAAAATCGGAATCTTTGCCCTCATCCAATAGAGCAAATTTGTTTTTGGCTATGAGAATTAATGTACTGTTGGACACTAAACTAGGCTTGACAATGTCAACATTAAGCTTATCTTTTTTAGCTGTCTTAACAAATGCACACTTACCTACTATACATGTAGTAGCAGTGCTACAATTCGATGCTCTTGTTGAATTATTTATGCGTTAAGACATGGCAATCTAACTGAAGTCTATAAATAAAGACTGAACATTATGCTGAAGTGAAGCCTGTTTCCTTTGCCCTCAACTGAGGGAATGTTAGATTATCTAGTAAACCACACAGAAGTTCAGTTATAAGTGTTGTAAATTGCTTAAACAGCTTTGTAGAATTTAATAACACCTCTCTTGCGTGGGTACGCCACTATGGCGAGCCAATCAGAGACGAGCACACCACTATTGTATTATTTGTTTAATAAAACAATTTCCGGCAGTTAGATGCAATGGTGAGAAAAATGAGTGTAAAAGAATAATGGAAACACTCAAATTAAAAATTCTTTAGCACAGAGCACAACACGACCGTCGGGCTCAAAGTAACGGAAACAATACAATATAAGAGGTGATGTAATAAATGATCTCAACTGCTTGCCACCCATAATCGCATTAAAATATTCCGGCTAAGGAATCATATATGTATGTATCAATTTGAAATTGAATAGAATGTCAACTTTCACATATTTTCGTATGAACTACCTACCTTAAAAATGTGTCCTGATCTACATTATTGATGGATACATTAGTAATGCTCAGTTCATGAATTTTATGTAGCAAATCAAAATGGTGGTTGCCACATAATGCGAGTGCTGTATCCGCCAAGCCAAAGTGCATCTCGTGAGTATCGTTCATAGAGAACATGCCATTATGTCCCGTTTTGAATGTGATCGTCTCTTTCTTCGAAAGTTTTAAACTCAGAAATTCTTAATAATTTTAAGTTAATGTGTTTTTAACACCCTCTTCAGAATTGCGTCTTTATTTTTTACACGCACAGTCGGCAAGCTTTCATTTAGCTGTATTCAAAATTGAAGGTCAGAAAATATCGGAAATTTAAACTGCAAGAGAAATCAACCAACTCAAGGACAATTTGGTTACTAATCATTTTCATACATTTAATGTCCGTAGTTTGATAGTGAAATTGGAAAATAGTGAGAGTGATTTTGACGAAGAGTTTACAAAATATGTAGCTAAAGAATTTTGGAAAACAAGCCGTGAAGATTTGGAACAAAAGTATATGCATGGAATGGTATTCAAAAAGCATTGGATGTATTGATTGAAAGAGTTATATTGATTGCAGTAAAGACACTAAACTATTTGACGAATTTTCACTAACTTCTAACTACATCACGTCGCAAAAAGTTAACGAACGAAATAATGTAACATAAATGTTTCGATGGAAGCTCGTTGGATTGAAGTATTCGAACACATTCACACCAACAATTTTAAAGATGTAAGCTTTTGCATTTTAAAATAAACGTGCCAAAAATTCTATTCCTATTTAAAATCATCATCAGATGCATTAAGACAAATTTGTTATTCTGACAAATACAAAAAATAATAATTGAGCATTTACATTTCATTACTTTTTTAATTTCTAGTAGATACAAAAAGTAACTTTTCTACTTTGCACCTACTTACTGACGTAAATAAACCGATATCCTGTGTTCAGTAAAAAACCAAAAAAGTCACTGGAAAAATGTATCTCAATAAAATATTGTGAAACTCCATACGTGTCATCTTTAGAAAGGGTGTAAAACGTTACTTGACGCAACTCAGTTGGGAAAAGATATACACTGTTGCTCAACTAATTAGGTTCAACACTTCTTCACAAGGAAAATGGCAATAACTCTTGAGCGCCTTAGTGGCGCTGGGCAAAAATTTAGAGTGAAAAAATAAAATAATCTTTAAGTTTTTCGGATGGGTAGACACTTAAAATTTTCACGCAGTTCATATATTTTTTGGTCAAGAGGGCGTAGACTAGACGTAGACTAGACAGAATATTTTGCCGGCCGCATGTTGGATAGCCCTGCTTTAGAGGATTCAAAGCAGTTATTTTTCATGATTTTTAGTAGTTATACTTGCTTAACTTGAAGCTCGAACTATGGTATATGTAATGTGATATGTATATGTACTGCAGAACAATCTTCCAGGATAGATAAATGAAGAAAAGAACAGGTCCGGCACCTGCATATGGTACACTTGCGAAACAATGCTGAAATCTTTCATACATTTCTCTTGAGATAGAATAAAATAATTAAATAAATTCACATGAATGACACCAATATGATAGCAATTGAATGTTTTAGATTTTAGCTCACAATTTATCAACTTAAGGACAAATGTAGAATTTCGATTCAATACCGACCGTTCACATTCTAATTTTAACACAAAAGTATTCGTATGTACATGGGTATTCTGTTAGTTATTTGATGCAGTGGCCGATTATTCTTTAGGCAACCTACTCATTAGCCTAGGGCGCTAGATTACCAAGGGTTGTGCACCAGATGGATCTCTCAATGTTCAAGAAACTAGTATGACAGACCAATATAATAGACTCAATTGAGGCCGCAGTGAGAAGGTGACTAGATCCCGCCCTTCCCCTAATATATATTAAGGAATGTGAGAGAGTAGTGATCCTAATAAGATGTCTTCTGATTCTATTATATTATGGAAAGATAAAAATCAACCTTTTTGGGAGCGATACAAAAATGTTTTCTACCTTTCTAATACTCAAATGGGAAGTCCTACCCCACCCTCCGCATAGCCGAAACATTGCTCCATCTGATTACCACCTCTTTAGATCGATGACGTATGGCCCGGCTAACCATCACTTCCGTTCTCCCGAGGAAGCCAAAAAATGGGTCGATGACTGGATCGAGGCCAAACGGCAATTTGTATGCTACCAGAAAGATGGGAAAAAGTAGTGGCT
>JBANCV010000435.1:0-38540 GCA_037040105.1 Amiota albilabris | reverse complement strand
ATATATAACAAGTAATCTCAAAGCCAACTTTTTCTACATTTCTATTTTGTTAAATTCTTTTGTAAAATATCGATTTTACTTTGTATTTTCAAATGAGGGCTGTCAAAGTCGTCCAATAAGCTGCTTATAGATCTTTTGGATAAACGTTGACATTTTTGTTAAAATGTTCAAACGAAATCAGTTGGGTCTCTCAAGATTCAAGACACGAGTACTGGGGTACTATTTATATGTCGGGAATAACAATTATGGAGGATGAGTCATCAATTCGATGTTTTGACTGCTCAGAAATGCACCTGTTTGACGAGATGTGTGAGAGTTGGACCTTAAAAACGGCAAGATCCCCCAAGTCTAGCAATGTACTAAAGAATAAAGGATTGCAAATGATAAATCTCAACAAGTTTAGTAATTATTAAGAGAAATGTCTTTTATGGGATCAAATGAACTTAAAGGAAACTACATATATACCATGTACCATACACTTATTTGAGTTAGCAAATGTCTCCATCTCACATTCTCGTGTTATCATATAGGCTGACAATGCCTTTCGTTTAATGATTTCTCCCTGGTGCTAAACTAATCTTTTATTTCTTCATAGCTCTAAATGTCACTTTATGATATACTCGTATCATCGGTGTTATCCACTTTTGTGTATTTGTATGACTTATAACGTCCATCTTGAGCATAACTTCTCACTTAATGATTTTGGAGTTATTTTTGATGTAATGTTAATACGTTAAGGCAAAGTGTGTTTTTGATTTCATTAAACGCTGGTCCTTTGAATTCAATACCCAATATACTTCAAAGATTCCTTTTATTTCTTTTGTTCGTTTTTGTATATGGTCATCGTAATACAAAAAGCATCAAGATCGAATGGACTCTATTCAGAAGCAATTTCTTTTATTTGCCCTTCGTAGTTAAAATTGGAATCATAATTCCCGTTTGCCATCTTTCTCGGAAAGGTTTCTTCTTATCAGGCTTCCATCTTTGTTGCAAAGAAGGATATCTCTAGTGATTACTTTTCTTCATAAACTTTTAACTGCTGCCATTGATTCTCCAGAGCTTTTAAATCAGCTAATTTCATTTTTTAATTCCAGTCGTTCTACTAGGAACTTTGTATCTTCGTGTTTTCTGTTCTTTTTTATAATAATCATCATTCTTCGCTGCCTGCAAAATTCAATAAACTCTACAGGATAGCTGAACTGAATTACACATTCCTAATACTACTATTTTTTTTTGTTTCCGACCATTAATGGCTGTGATTAGGGATTGATTTTTTTTAAGCTTAATTTTTATACTCTTTACGTAGTGAAGAAGGAGACATCGTAGACCCCACAAAATATACATTTTGTTAATCAGCATGACGAGGCGAGTTTTTTTGTATGCAAAGTGGTCCCTCAGGTTTTGAGCTAGAGAGCTAGACAACTTTTGTACGAAGCGTTCTTTTTACCATACGCAGTACATTTGTTGGAATCAGCTGGAGCAGACCACTAGGAGTACCATACAAAGCCTCTACTCAAATTCATGTTCTGATTAGAAAAACTTTTTTGTTTCTTGTGCTATTTTCTTGATATTTGGACACAAAAAATTTCTATTTCATATTCTCCAACCACTTCAAGATTCTATGATTACTGGATCGTATAGCTCCCATACGAAAAGCGAAAAATAGGATTCAAAATAATTCCCACTTACAAATCATATGCAAACTTATTCCTATTGATAATAAAACAGTAGTAAACCGATATAAAAAATGAAATTCTATTAAGAAAAACATTGGATGAAGAGGAGATTGTATATTTTCTTGAATCACATAAACTCAGGAATTCATCACACATTCAATTTCTGAAACATTTCTTCTTATACAATAACAATTTTATGCATGAAAATTACCAATTCTGCAGAACAAATCTGGTATAAATAAAATTTATTGCATAAAGAAAAATCGAGAGAAACAAAAAAATGGATAAGAAAGAAATAATCCGAAATTGTTCTGAAAGATTTTTTTTTTTTATTATTATTTTTACCAAGAATTCAAGTCAGTCTTAAAATTACTTAAAATTCGTTTTTTCCTTTCTTGTTTTCTGTTATTTTCTTAATGAGAAAAAAATGTGTAAAGGTTTTCGGCCAGTGTTTTTTTTTTTTTTATGCGTCGATTTATATTTTTTTTTCTGCTTTTTTAAATAATTTAATTTATGGCAAAACAAAAAAAAAAAAAAAAAAAATTTTAAAAACCGCAACAAAGTGGTTGAGTAAAACCATTGACCATGAGAGTGAAATGGTGGGGAGACATATAAAATATATGAAAAGAATATTAATAACAATTTGTTTTTTTTTTTTTTTTTTTTTTTTGTGTGTTTGTGGTCAACAAAAAATATATAAAATGAAAATCAGAGTCGAGATATGTACAAAGATATTCATTCATTCAGTTCTTACGATTTGATATGAAGCGTCAGTTGAATAAATATTTTCTATAATTTTTATAAAATTGCATTTAAAAAGTCATAAATTGAGATTATCATTAAAAATATTGTATTGTATGTGTGATGACAGAAGATTGTTGAATTATGTTAAGAGACACCGGCTACGGCACCGGCACCGGCACCGGCATCGTCATCTGAATCGGCAACTGTAGCAAAAGTTGCCGCCACACACGCCGCACATTTAATTTAATATAATTTAAAATGAATAAACTTAAAAGCTTTAAACAAATCAAATGACAAGAAAATATATGAGAATGAAATACACAAGAAACAATCATAAACACTAAATTTTGTCTCACCAAAACTTGCATACACTTCACATAAATCGGTTACTAAATTATTTGATCATTTATTTTCACAAATATTGACAGCTTTAGCAGCTGAACTGCCTGTAATTCAGGAAAACAGAATGAATGACTTCTCTTAAATAGGCAGATGTACCAATTAAAGTCTCTTGATAAGATCTTTGGAGGAAGCCTTAAGTACAACTTACATTACACATATATTTCATATGAATCTAAAGATTTCGGTGACTGTTAATACTACCGAGCATCAACTTTCATATACAGAAGCTTAGATTGGATTCTCTGCAATAACATTTGAAGACTTTCTTTATTACGTATGTTAAACCAAGAATTCTAGTATTCTATCCCTAAACGCTCATGGTTCAATGCATGAACTTAAAATATCCATTTACCACGCTAAACGTAACACAACTATGTTCCATAACACTATGGTTAGGTGGTATATTTTCCCATAATTGAAAAAAATTTCATCTTTCTGCATCGATAAGTACTTCGGATAAAATGATTTTTATTTCCTAGTAGACAGACATAGCAAGACCGATCATTCCAATTATTGTATTATATTGTACATAGACTAAACTGGGACTGGGAAACTCCGCTGTTTGTTTTGATGTGTGTTACAAATAATTTAAGATCCGGTCTCAGGAAAATGTACCTATATACCTTCATCTGTTATATGACGATGGTAAAATATCAGACTTTAATATAGAGTTTTTCAATAAAAGTGTCAATTGTGTATCTTTTAAAAATGAAACACAAATGATTTTTATTCTTACCAAAGTTTTAATCATCCAGAAGTACAATTGATTCATTTAGTAATTGAATATGAGATTGTTCAAATGACCGCTACGGCTGCGCTGCCAAGCTTCATATGAATCCTTCAATTTTGGATAGCACCGACGTCACGGTCTGAATTTCGGCAAGAAATGTATGAAATCAGAGGAAAAGTCTCGCCGACCAATTGACATCGACGCTAAATAAGATCAATCGATCCGGAAAAAGTTCACGCAAAAGAACAATTATTTCGCGACTGGTGTGACATGTCTCACCGTCTTGTTGGAAAAATATGTACTCCGTATCGATGACGGCCAGACTAGTTAAACACACAACATCGTGTACCAGCGTTTGATACCGCTTTCCTTTGACCCTCAATGCCTGACCATCCACATTCTAAAAAAAATATAGACCAATGAAACCGCCGGCCCACATTCCGCACCACAAAATTATTTTTTCAAGGTGTAAAGGCACTTTCAATATCTGCTGTGGATTCTCGGTCCCCCAAAACTGAAATTTTTGTTTATTAACAAAGCTGTTGATCCAACAATGCACTTTGACGCTGAAGACTATGTTGCTTTATTTGCCTTTCGATTGACAAGTCTACTGAGCATTTTTTTGTTAAATCAGATGTGAAATACGTTCAAGGAATGCAGATGGCATTATTTTTAAGTTAGGACGTTAGGTATGTCACCTATTGAAAAACCTTTTATTATGTAGTTCATATCAAATTTGTGTGAAGTCTTTAAAAAGAAATAAATATCATAGATGCTAAGATGTATTGTGAGGAACAGAGGCGAATGAATGGTAATAAAAAACGATAATGGGTCTTTTCAAAAACCCAAAGACGTGAATATTTCACACGTGAGACATGTTTACGTTTAAAAAGGAGAAGTAGAAGAGGGAAACGCTAAAGAAAGATCAGTTAAAGAAGAAAACTAAAAAAACGGTGTCTGCTTGGCTACCTTTAAGTGCGTTAAACAAAAATCAAAATCAAAATCAAAAAAAAAAAAAAAAACAAACCCAAAATGAAATGAAATGAACCGAAACTAAACTGAAACTTAAGTTAAACTAAACTTGACTATGTTGAGAAGCTAAAACAACTGGATAAAAATATATGTGTGTTATATATAATAGATACGAACATAAGTATACATACAATACATATAAGTATATCGATATCTATGTATAAGTGTGTATATCGTATGTATAAAAAGAATGTCGGTTTGACGCATTAAAATCATAAATCAATTGTTGAGTAACATAAATTTAAACAAAGTGATATCGATTATTGTTTGTGGTCGCCTGAAATGTGCTATTAACTTCAATTTAAACTTCTTTCCATGGCGGTGTTTGGTGTTATTTGTTTTATTTATTTACGATTTACGATTTTTATTGATTATTTTTATATCTTTCCGCCTTATTTCATCGAATTTCTTATTCAATTCATTTATACTCCTCCTCGTATAAAGTAGTTGTAAACAAATTAGTTCTAGATATCATTTAATTGATATTTTACTTTTTTTTTTTTTGTTTCTGCTATAGAATTCAATTTAAATATATGAAATATTGTTATTAATAATTATTGATACAATCCATTCATTCTGTTCATAATATACTACATACATATGTAGTTGTAATTTAATATTTAGTTTTGGTTTATTATCAGATTATAAGTGGTGGCTCATACAATATTTATGTACTGATTGTCTCATATATGTATTATTACTTAGATATTGTTTCACTGATGATCGATGATTTTACTTATAATAAATAGCACAAAAAGCATTAAGCAATATTAGATTTATTGATTAATTGAAATATAATTATCCTGTACAAATCAAAGCTTTGCTCAAGGATGCCAAAGATAGTTCTGTCTTACATATATTATAAGTTTGTCAAGAAGTTTGTAATGGAGACATCGTAGAACCCCTAAAGACGAGTTGATCTAGCCATGTCCGTCTGTTTTTCTATATGCAAACTAATCAATTAGTTTTTGAACTAAAGAGCTGAAGCGAAGTATACGCAGTATATTTGTCGGAATCAGCTGGATCGGACCACTAGGAGGGGTACCTCCCATACAAACTCCTACTCTACATCATGAAAAAATTTTTTGCTTTTCCTCTATTATCTTGAAATTTGGACACAATAATATTCTGATCCACATTCATCAACCAAGTAAATTTCATGACCTTCGGACTATCAGAAGGGATACCCCTATACAAATCCGTTACTCAAATGCATGTTCTTATTAGAAAACCTTTTTTGTTTTTGTGCCAACATTTGGACACTAAAGGTTTCTGATCCATATTCAACAACCATGTGCATTTTAAGATCATAGGCTTACTCGATTGCTTAGTTGTATCTAGGGGATATGTGAAGAGTATTACATCTTCGGCATAGTCGAAGAAACCATTCTTTCTGGTTTTATACTTAAAATTCTAAAACCATTATTTTATAAAATAACATACTACTGTTATCCGAAGCACATTGCTACTCCACTGACGTGATGTTCATGTCTGATTTTTTGTTGTCATTGTTCTTGTCGTAATTATTTGCCGACACAATTAAATCGGTTCTTAATCTTGGAAGAGTGAAACGTGTTCGATTGCTATCAAGTCGATTGATGCGTCATCAGATGTTTCTGCTATAAAGTTTTAGTCTTAAATTGTATATTGTAGATTACTCATATTATAATCTTTGCAGTGCCAACCAGTGGCAAGTTATGGTAAAAAAGATGGAATGGGAAAATTTTCTGAGTTCGAATACCTATGTATATCGATTTCCATGGCGATAAGGTGATCTCTGCAGTGCCATCTAGTGGCAAGTTACAGCAAAGTGTGTAGTTCAAAAACCTACCACATGAAAAAATGCATATAAGTACCAACTTTCATGGCGATTGCTCAAACGGCGTCCGAGTATATCGATCTCATATTTACATATATGGATAAGCATTTTTAGAAAAGTAGATATATACCATAGACTAGAGTAGTTTTACTTTTAACGAATAGTCGATGTCTGACTCATACTCGAACGCAAGACGAAAAAGTGATGCATGTGTGAATGCACGCTGTCGTTCATGAGTCGTGTGTGTGTATTGATGCGCCTGAATTTGTCTCAATGGTCCTGGTTTCATAAGCTTGCATTGTCCGTCAATTGCTCTTCTTCTGTTCTATTTAATCGATGGGTGTTGATCATTTGTACGACCAATCTTTACTCTCGTCCACGTCCACGAAGAATTTTAAGCATTCATGAATTTTATAATTTGTTGCCGTTTAAAAATATTTTATTGTAAAAACTTATAGTCAAAAAGAAATATTTGAGCTTATAAATGGTAGAAACGTATTAACTTCACCAGGAAATCGAAGCCCACGTGTAATTCAATTCAAGAAGGTGAGTGTCAAATTATGAGGAGTGATCCCCTTTTATTTAATCAATCAATAATATTTTATAGGTCATGCAAACAGAACTAGAAAAAACTAAAGTCATCACCACCAGACAATATCATAGAATCAGTGATTAATAACCTTGACGCGACAGATATGCTAATTCTTGATGTGAAGAAAAAACGAGGCACTTCTTAAGCTAAAGCAACCAAGCAATTGAGCATTGGAAGAATCAATAATAAATAATATATTTATTTCGATATCTAAGAAGTTTTCTCACGCTAATTGTGGACATTAAGGAATAAGGTCAACATATCCGCAATTTTATAAAAATAAAACCAAAATCGCCACAGAAAACCGTTAAAGTTCTTAAAGGACCGACTAACATCAAAGGACAAAATAAATAATGGAGTTGGAATAATGAGAAATGTTTTTCTTTATATATGAGAAAATATTTATGAAATATTATTTGTAAGAAATCCACTTCAAAATCTATACAATTAATACACAAAAGGGAAAAATTGATTGCCCTCTTGAATATTATTAAACACGTACAATTAGGGTGTCTCTAAAAATGTAGTTTTGAGCGAGTTGTGATATTTTAAATGCATTATATAAATGTAGCTGCATCTCACCAATGACCCGTTGTATCTCGGCCTTGAGCTCAGGAATTGTTTATGGCTTATGCACATAATCCCGAGATTTCAAAAAAAAAAAAAAAAAAAACTCACAAGACTTTAAATCACATGATATTGATGGCCAGTTGACATGAGAATGTCGTGAGATGTTTTGGTGTGGAAATTATTGCTACAGTAAATCGATTTTTTCATGCGCTATGTGGCAGGAGGCGCCGTCCTGCTGAAATCACATATTGTCCAGATCCATGCCATCCAGTTGAGACCACAAGTACTTCATTATAAATTTCATGGAACGAAGGCTTTTCACAGTCTCAGGTCTCAGCGTAACTTTCGTCATTTTTGTATTTGATCTTCACAATGATAAGATATTCTTTTTTCTTTTTTTGTGTATCATATTTTATAATTGCCACTTGCAAGAAAAAAAAAAAAAAAAAAAAAAAAAAATTAAACACAATCTAAATAGTGGATTCTTATTGAGACACCCGTTACGGTATGCATTCTCTCATATACAAAGTAACTTCTATGGGTAACAAATATTAGATTTAAGTGCTAATACATTTCGCAATAATGTAAATGAAGTGTATCCAAAATAATATAAAAAAGCATCTCAAAGTTCAGTGTAGCAAAAATATATAAAATATCTTCTTAAGGTCATAAAACATCATTTGGATTTGATGTGTGCGTGAATAAGTCTCATAAAAATTGTGTATATGACTAGTACGTATATAGCATAAATGGATGGTTGAATGGATGATTGGATAGATGGATAAATGAATGAATGAATGAATGAACGTATCTGTAGTGATCTGTACTGGACTTAACTGAATTGAGCTGAGCTGTGCTGAGCTGGAATTGAACTGCATGACTAAGACGACTTAAATGTTGATGGGTGGAAAAATGGAAGGTTGGAAGGTGGATGGGTAGGTAAAACAAGCATCTTATAGTTGTACAAATGGCTGTAAGGACAGATGGACAGATGGACAGACAGACAGATGGACAAATAGTGTTCTTTACTACTACCATTATTCTATTCTATCTTTTTGTTGTTCTTTATGATGCATTGGATGTGGATACATTTCGTTTGTGGTTTTGTTTGTTGCAACAATATGTTATTGC
This sequence comes from Amiota albilabris, assembly GCA_037040105.1. NCBI lineage: Eukaryota > Metazoa > Arthropoda > Insecta > Diptera > Drosophilidae > Amiota > Amiota albilabris. The sequence goes on along the minus strand of JBANCV010000435.1, from coordinate 29,844 downwards.
TACAAAATGCATTAAAATGCAACAATACTAAACCGAACCAAACCAATCCAAGCCAAACGAAACGAAACGAAACGAGAATTGTGGACTGTAAAATGGAGGAAAGACAAAATGTAACGACGACGACAACAATAGCAACAAATAAGCGTAATCGTAATCCTTTTGTCATTATACCATATTCACACTTGGCCAAGGAACCAAAGGCACATCCACATGAAAAGCGCTGTGAGATGGTGAAAGAGTACAATAAGAAAAGAAAAGGGTTAAGTATAGAAAACATACTTTAAGTAGTAGTGGGCGATGCTTAGGAGTCGTTCTTATATCTCATCTGTATAGATATGGACATGCTTGTATGTACGAGTATCTACGAGCATGTTATAGATACAATATTTTTGTATGTCCAAGTAATACGAGTGTCTACATTTTTATTTCCGCACTTTACGCGCGCATTTACAATCAGTTGAAAGTTCATTTCCGTTCTCTGGTTGTATTCATTCATTTCTTCCTCTGGTCCTTCCTCTGTCTGACATTCATGACATTGAGTGCCTTTTATATTTCTTTTATTACTATTTCTTTTTCAATCTTTTCATGGTCGCCATTGCCGTTTGTCTACTTTATCTTCTGTATAGTGTTGGACATCGTAAAAAGCGCAAGTAACACCAAGCAACAAAACAATCCATTTAAGCATTTGTCCACATTGCTTAGTAGTATCTTTTATGCTCTTATTCTTACTATTTGTTGCTGTTGAACTATCTACTTTTTTTTTTTTTTTGTTTTTTTTTTTTGTGGTTATAACAACCAAGCATCTTGTTAAGAGGGTATGTCAATAAGTTAGCTTAAGGGGAGAACTATTGTAGATGGTGACAATCACTTTATTGATACTTACATTGATAGAAAGGCTGCTTTGCATTAGCTTAGTTAGTGTTTTTGCTAAGTATCCTCTTTCCTCGATTCCTCTAAGAAAGTTTTGAAATTCTTAATATGTTGAGTATCTCCTGGTATTTTGGATTATATTGCAAGAGGTTGATCTTTGGTCACAATTATGAGATGATTACTTTTTGTAGAAATAGGATCCTATGAAACGCTGCAATAAATCGTTAAAGATAAATTAAAAAGAACGATTGCACAACAAATTCAAATCAAAATAAATACCACTCATGTGGAAAATATTCTTATAACCAAATCCCATCACAAGCTACCTAGTAATGCATATCCAGGAAGTTTCGGTAAGCTTTCCAATCCTTAGATTAAGCCATTAGACACTACTACATTGGGAACTAGGGTCTGCAGTATGTAGTTGTTTAATCACTTGTTGATTGAATAGAACCAATCAAAATTTGGCTGAGGATGAAAACTTCTTCTGACACTTCATCATCAGTTCCATGTAGCTCTAGTATTACGGTGTCCTCCACCTTTTTTTTTTTTTTCTTTGTCTTATAGACATTGAGCTTCGGTTCCTTAAACCAATGGCCTCATCACGAGATCTTCCGAAGACGTGGACTAGTTACTCATCGTTAAACAAATTATCTATAGTTGAAAAGAATATCAAATGAAATAAATTAAGATCAAATTCTTTGAATGATGAACACATTTATTGAAACCAACAGTGTGAGAGAGAGAAGCGCATAAATTTTAGATGCTTCCTATCTTTTTCGTCCTTCAATGTATCTTTGTACAGGCTGTCACGGAATACTTTTCACACAAGAAAAAAAAATGTTTGAAAAACAATTTCCTATTGTTCTATTACATATTTTTTTTTTCAATAGAGACCGAACGGAACGCTTAGAAAGTTTTTTGGTGGTATAAGTTATGAATTTGATTAAGCCAATCAAAGCAAAGTTCCAAGCTGAAATCAAAAAAAAAAAAAAATGTAATAGTTGGAAAAGGCAGGATTTATTAAGCTACCCTCTTAGTCTATTGCTTTGTTCATATACAAACACAACAATGTAATGCCCTTCTGTCATTTATAACCATTTTCTTATGCTTATTTCCTTTCCTTTTACTTAAATTCTTTTTCTTTTTTTTTTTATTTCCTTTTGTACTTTTCTTCATCATAGTACAATAATATTTTCTATGAGGTTCTTCATATGTAGGTATGTACACGAGTACACGAACGTACAAAGTTGCACTAATGACGTGCGCGCATTGCTATAAAAATTGCATTCATGATTTTTTTGTGAAATTTGCAATTATTCGCATAAACACAGACAGAAATGTTTTCATACAAACATATGCACATACAATGTACATACGAATACATATTGCAAATATTTATCTGTCATGTCAGACAAACACCCACGTGATGAATACCTATACCAGTCTAACTATCTAACTTACCTGACAAATTCAATGAGCGATTGCTTAAATGCTACAAACTTGGAAAAATGAACTCCTACCGTCATCTGTGTCAGCGTGGCTTTACCCCTTTGTCTTCCTGTCTGTTTGAATTTTTATTTTGAAAAATTGTGCAACACAATAAGAAATAAATTTAATTTGTTCACGTACACATATAGAATTCAACTAAACCGCGTTTTGCTTATTAGTGTTGGAAGGTATCACATGTACACGTAATTTTACCAACTTTACGAATTTTATGTCGGAGCTTCATTTTTTTTTGCAATTGATATCAAATTTATTCTTCTATGTTTAAATGATAAGTTAAATTTTCTAATGAGAATGGTATTGCCAATTAAGTCTAAATCTAAACGAATTCGTAAATCACAAAAAGAAAAATAAGAAAAATTTATTAATTTCGTTAAATAAATTTTGCACGCATTGTTCGATTATGAATGAAAGTAAGGAAATGTAAATGGTTTCAAATCCCCCTTATGTAGACAAAATAAAAGTTGCGGCCATAGTTAACCCGTGTAGGGCACCCTCAGATGTTCAATTTCGTGTATCCACACATTCATACATAGATATGTTAATGTATAATATACATACATAATGATACCATTCAGATGAGAAATAGTGTAAGGTAAAAAGAAACAAAATCTACAATGGAATTTGAAATATAAAATATGTTTGATTTTGATATTTTATACCATTTAATGTGCATTTTAATTCCATATAAAATCTTTTATTGATTGATTTCTAAATTTTACAATTGTGGGTCATAGATGAAATATTACAAAAGATATGGTACGAGTTTCTAAGTATGGTGTAGTATTGTGAATTTAGTATATGCGACCAGGTTAGTTGCCATCAGATGATGATAAAGGCACCTTCTTCTTCTTCTTCTTAAAAGACTTGGAAAGACACACATCACGAGGAAAATCATTCTCCTCCTTACATACAATGGGACGACCGCCTTTGATGCGTCGCTCTCTGCGATCAGCATCGTCAAAAAGTATTTTTGTAAAGGGTGTGCCACCAAAAATTCCTAAATTAGTTGAAACTCTGTTGCCAGGATTTCCTTTGCCAGACTCTCCTATACCAGGTTTTTCTTTGCCAGTCTCTCCCATGCTAGGGTTTCCTTTGCCAGTCTCTCCCATTACCGCTTTTTTTTTGCCAGTCTCTCCCATTACCGGTTTTTCTTTGCCAGTCTCTCCCATGCCAGATTTTTCTTTGCCAGTCGCTCCCGTTCCAGGTTTCTCTTCGCCAGTCTCTCCCATGCTAGGGTTTCCTTTGCCAGTCTCTCTCATTACAGGTTTTTCTTTGCCAGTCTGTCCCATGTCAGGGTTTCCTTTGCAGGTCTCTTCCATGCCAGACTTTTCTTTTCCAGTCTCTCCCATGACAGGGTTTCCTTTGCAAGTCTCTTCCATGCCAGATTTCTCTTTGCCTGTCTCTCCCATGCCAGGGTTTTCTTTGCCAGTCTCTCCTATACCAGGTTTTTCTTTGCCAGTCTCTCCCATGCCAGGGTTTCCTTTGCCAGTCTCTCCTATACCAGGTTTTTCTTTGCCAGTTTCTTCCATGCCAGATTTTTCTTCACCAGTCTCTCCCATTCCAGGTTTTCCTTCGCCAGTCTCTCCCATGCCTTGTTTTCCTTTGCCAGTCTCTTCCATGCAAGGTTTTCCTTTGGCAGTCTCCCCTATGCCAGGTGATCCTTTGTCATCAGTTCCAATGCCATGAATACTTTGTTTAGAATTTTCTAGACCATAGGCAACTTCTGGGCCATCATATGTATTATTTGAATCATTGTTACTAGAGTCTTCGTCAGAAAATTTTTCACCAAGTGATTCACCGTCGGTAGCTTTTTTGCTACGATTTTTCTTGTTACGAATTCGATTCCTACGAGGTTTTTTGGCAATGTTTTCGTAAAGCTTATCCTGCTCATTAAGAATTGCTTTCAATGACTCATAGGTATTAGCAGCAACTCCATTGTCAGACGGATCATTATAGACACTGCCAGGGCGAAAACAGTTCTTGAGGTTAACTACCGGAGTCTTGTTTTTTTCATTGGTGGAATTCTCTGCACCAAAATCATTACCATGGCGTGGCAATACCATAGGCATGCTTAAGGCATGGAAGATCTTACGACTTAAACATAGAGCATCGCGTTGCCAACGCTTAAAAACAACATTCTCCTTCGTATTGGTATGATGTTTAATAATACTGGCACAAAAGCCTTCAGTGTCGTCCAAAATGTTACGAATTACTTCCATCTGGTCTCTTAAATTTTTATTCTCCAATTGCAAATCCTTATACTTAGATTGCAATCCAGGAGGTAAATTTTTCGATTGCTGAGATTTCCCTAAAAATTGTGACAATGTTGTTGCAGCTAGGGTACTTAGTGAATATTTTAGATAATTACCTTGTTTTTTTTGGCGTATACCTAAAGGTTTAGCCAATTTCCGATTTGTTAAATCATTGTAAACGCTTTTTTCTTTAAAAAGCTTTTTAGCGCATTCGGTTTTCAAATTTAAATCATTCAAAGTTTCAAGAAAACTCAACTTTTCAGTCATCTTCAAAATTCAATATATAAAAAGAAAAAAAAAACCACACAGTTGAATCACGGTTTGTTAAATTGGTAAACCAATTGCAAATTTTACTTTCGCATTTCGTAAAGGCGTCTGTCAACAAAAAACGTCTAGAAAAACTATAAATTAACAAGTTAGCAGTTCCGAATATAAATCTAGGTGTAGTGAATACCATTTGGAATGCCAACGAATGTAGCGTACTTTACTACAATTATGGTATTTTTTAGTTCATTATTTGTCATTTTATCAAGAAATTATATATTATAAAATACATATGTATGGAAATATACTTATGCACATAAGAAGTGACTCACATGAGTTCTATGGCAATGAGTTTTTGTATTGTAGCATACAATAGAGTCAATAAAAATGTACTTCTTATTAATAAAAAATATGAAATATATAAAAACATGCGAATTGCAAGTGGATAGCATATAAACATTCTTCGTGAAGAAATACATATACATGCCAACTTTCATGCCGATTGGTCAAACGTTGTTGGAGTGAAAAAATTTTAAACAGTTTTTCTCGTCCTATTTTAAATACATGCCTCTAAGAAATTTTTGTACACAATTTCTTTTATATTATTGTAATTAATGCACCATGTGATGCGTATGTGTGTGAACGCACATGTTATTTTACGTTTGTAGAATCGGCAGTGAAGAACAATTCGCAGGAGGCTGCGACAATTTGAAAATTCTGGAATGTAAGCATAACGTGGACAATATGGACAGATCCAAAGCAGCTAAACAGCAGCAGCAAATTTGCCACATGCAACTATCGCGGTAAAATTTTTAAAGACTAGTGAAGCATTAAAACGAATTCACCCAATGTTCAGTTCAAAGTCTGAAACTTTGAGGAAAGGAATCGCTAAATATTTCAATAAAAATATTAAATATATGATTACATAAATTGATTTATTTTCAATTTGTTCCCAAGGTAAGTCGTCGGACTTAAAGTTAAAAAAACAACCTCGATGTATTTCCATTCTCCAGCTCTAGTGTGGGCAAAGAATCATCCTCCCCATAGTAGAACACCATTTCATATTAGTAAGTCACTTTCCTCGTAATGGACGGCGCTTATGGATATTCCGCTCATCAACATCTACAATTACTGATAGAGAATAATTCTAGAAATCAGAAAAGTAAGTATGCCACTTGTTTGTTAAGGATTCTTAAAAAAAAAAATTTATAAAATTAGTTCAGTATAGATTGCGTGAAAGCGTTACATACAACGCCCATATAAGCAATTTTATATAAAAGTATAGATAAATCGAAAAAAGGTTACTAACACCTGTTTCTACTTGGTTTTGTTAGTAACCTTTCAACTTAACTTTGCTTATAACTTTGAATTTATAAAAGCAATATACACTACAAACACATTTCATAGTTTTCAGCTGAAAATACAGTAAAACAACTCATTGGACAATTGAATAGAAAAAAAAAAACACAACTACTAAAAAATATGTAAGTAGTAACAATTAATTTTACAGAGTATTCTTGAGTAACTATTTCCAAATTTACAATTTTTCCTTATGTTTACAATTAAAGCTTTGCTCACGCTGCAAGTTGGAGAAAATTTCACGCGCTTTTCCAATTCACAAAACAACACTGAGTAAAATAAGGTATTGCTTTTTTACGTGAACGTGTGCTTAGCATTAGCAACCTCCTTTGTGAGTAGTTGAGGCTTACCCTAGACCTCTTGCTGTCCTGTGCAACAGCTTTTGGTTCTCGCGATTTGGGTATAAACCACAGCCACTACGAGGGGCCGTACCCAATGATCAACACGGATAGATCCAACTATGGTACATATTATCCTTAGGATAGAGCCTCGCATATATCCCTAGGCAATGCTATTCGCAAGGTCCTTTCCATTTTAGGTTTGTTGGTGCAATGTAACCAAAGTATGGAATACTCAAATATTTCTGAACACCTTATGATGCATATATTTACTTTTTACGTAGTGAATAGTATTATACCTTTGTCAGGAGGTTTGTTACAAACAGAAGGACACATTGGGGACTCCATAAAGTATATACATATATTCTTGATCAGCTCGATGAGTCGACTTCATTTAGCCATGTCCAACTGTGCGTCAGGTTTTGAGATAGAGCGCTGAAATTGTACACAAGGTTTTCTTTTCATGAGACAGTCTGCACATTTGTCGGAATCATTCGGAATCGGACCTATAGGAGGGGTACGTCGCATATAAACCCAAATTCAAATTCATGTTATTAGTAGAAAAATTTTGTTTTTTAAGTTATCGCAGTGAAAATTGAACACTAAAAATTCCTGATCTATATTCATCAATCATGTAAATTTCAAGAGCCTAGGATTACTGAATCGTATAATTACCATACAAAGACCCTACTCAAATACATGTTCTTATTAGAAAACTTTTTATGTTTGTTATGCATAGTATAAATTATCTGGCCTCTATTTATCAGCTATGTAAATTTTCAGATCCTTGCATTACTGGATGGCATAGCTCCCATATAAATATACTGACAGTATCCTTAATATAAGTCAAATCAATATTGTAATATTTCTGTGTGCTCAATCAGAGGAGCGTAGACGAAAACGTTTTCTAGGGGATGCGTGAAAAGTATTGCAGCATAGCCGATATATATTTTTTCGGGTTCTAAGCTAAGTTAGATTTAAGAAATATGTCCCTTCTGGGACACAAATTTAAGGCACACCGTGACGTTAAGTTTATGGCACTTATTATTTACATACTTCATAAGAGGTGGGCTCCAGAAATAGTTGAATAATACACATACATACATTCAACGTGTAAATGTGCATACTTGTAATTTCATAACTTTATTAATGCATTTGTTTATTTGTTCGTTTGTTTGTTGTTTTTGTTTTCTTGGATCAGTTAATTATTGTATCTATTTCTCCATAAGCAAATTGTGATTTCCTTCCGCCTACTGTTGGTACAGTCGTGTATCAAATGCAACGCATCATTGCCATCGTAGTCATCATCAAAACAATCAATATCAAAATTGAAATTGATTTGTATCTGATTCGATATGCTTTTGATTTGTTTTCCTATAAATTAAAACTGCATGAATCTTGCTTGCAGTTTGTCTTCCACTATTATGTACAATAGCATCTCTTATTTTTCTGCCAAAGACTCGATGCTTGTATATATAATAGTATCTACTTGTAGTATACTACAGTTCAACGCTGCGTGTTACTAATTTAATAAAAATAGTTTAAAGCCATCGCCTCATTCACTTATACAAATTATAATAAAACACAAGATATTCAAAGATACAAAGATACATGTTGGCTTCGTTTCGTTTTGGATCGTTTCGAAGGAGCCAGCGAACGAGCGAACGAGCGAACGCATTGGACCACATACCAACCTTGAACTTAACGTAGATTAGGGACAAAGCCAAGTACAAAGAAAAGCCGGCTGGCTGGTGATGGTAATGGTGGTGGTGAATGGTTCAATGGTTGGTTGGTGGTTGTTGGTCTAATACTTTACAAGAAAAGATATAAATGTATATACTTATGGCCTGCGATTCGTTTCAATTCGATTCAAGTCCAAGAGAGACCAAGAGAAAGATTTAAGTCAAACTCTATGCAAATTGTATGGATCTTAGTCGATTTTTCGTTGGTCATTGCATAATGACGATGATGATGATGATGATGATGATGATGATGATGATAGTAATGATGATGATGCTAGAGTGGACGAACGTATTGGAAATATTTTCTCATTCACATGAAATGCGCGGCATGCAGTTACAAAAACGACAAGACTAACGGCTGCAAGTATCCCGCGCGGCTTCGACTCAAGTTGCGCACATTCAATTGAACTACAGAAAGTTTGTTGGAACAACACGAGACACGAGGGCAAATTGTAAGTTGAGTAGAGTCGAGTCGAGTTGAGTTTAGTTGGGTTGAAATTCAATGGTCAATGTTGCGTTGATGGAATCACGCTGTTCACAGCAGCCATTCCATCCATCCAACCATCCATCTTTCCATCTAGGAATAGCGATTGAAAAACAACAAATACAAAATCTACTCTATGCAAGTTGCATTATACATATTCCTAGTATATACAATATATATATATATATATATATATTGTTGATTGTTGGTAACTTTTTGTTTATATTTTATCCATTCCATTCCATTCGATTCGATTCCATTCGATTCCATTCCATTCAATTTTTTCTTTTTCTATTTTTTTTTTTTTTTGTTAGTTTTTGTCAATTTTTTTCTTCTTTTTTGTTAACGTCGCCGTCGTCGTCATTATGACCACGACTAGAAAACCGTTTGAAATTGAAGTCACCACAAATGGTTTGCAATATTGTATTTGTTTGTTTTTGTTTTTGTTTTTGCTTATGATTTTTATATTATTGTACTATATATTTTCTTTTGTACTACTTCCTTGCTGTCAGTGGCTCTTAAACATATGAAGTCTGTAGATCAAAACTTTTCCCAATCACAAAACATTCTATGATGTTGGTTAGTGTGAAAATTGTTTCTCAGATCACTGGTAATAAGTATAGGTATAGTAGAATCATAGATCCCTGGAGAGCTTAAGAACCGCTGTACTGTGTCATTTGCTTGTTGTTCGCTAACCATATTGTATTCGTATTGTATATCATTTATAAAAAGATTGTTTTTTTTTCTCCTTACTTTAATCTTAAAGCATTTGTATCTTTTGCATTTTGCTTTGAAACAAAATCTGGGTGCGTTCAATCAATCGTTTATTTGTTCATTAGTTAGTTTAGTTTAGTTTAGTTTAGTTTAGCTAAGTTTAGTTCAGTTCAGTTCAGTTAAGTTTGGTTTGATTTGAATTTGAAGTAGTTTTCATATTCGCATTAACTGATCTTGGCCTTAATAGTGCATGGCCAGCAAATATCTATTATTTGTAATTACCAATTCCATATGGAAGTGAAACTGGGGGCCTTAAAACCTTGAAAATATTTGACAAGTAAATCTTGATAGATGATGGATGAAGAGTTATTTTCATCTGAATGAATGTTTCATATAATTCAATGGAATTTTGTATTTTTTTTTTTGGAAATTAAAAGAAATTGTTGCGACTGGGTCAAGTTTTTTGCTTGTTATGTTGATTAGAAGGAGGACAACTCAAGAGACAAAAACGGAGAAAAAGCAACTGAGGCAAGGCTAATAATGTCTTCAAAAACCATTAGTACCAGACCAGAACTGTTTCTGCAGAATCTATACATATTCCAATTAAGGATGCTCGTCGTTCTGAGAAGTTTTTCGAGATTGAATGAAAATAAAACAAGGCATCGATTTAAGCAAATAATCTTTAATTGCTTCAGCAGCCTCAAAGGGTCTATTGGAAGCATTTTGTTGTCAATTTATTTTTGTCAAATTGGGTCAACTTATTTGTTTGATCGGTAACTGCGGCAGGCATTGAATTCGTGAGCACTCGCTGGGTAAGCTTGCACTCCACAGAGGTCATTCTAACATGCTGATGAGGAGTTATGAATGTAATTCAGATCACTTAAAATGTACAGACATTTTTTTGTAACTTTTTTATTGAATTACAATATTTTCGTAAAATAGAATAAAATATGATTGTGTAGAATAGACGTGGGTAAGAACCTTCTACTAGAAGGTCATTAGAATGGAACCCTTTTAGTCGACGTCGTCTCACAGTTGTCCCCTGGCTGTTCGGATGAATTTGCAGCCTCTGTTGATGACAATTGCAGTACTTGATGAGTTTTGTAGCACACAGTGGGCAAGAAAGCGTTGCGCACAAACCAGAGAGCCTCAGTTATGCGGTGTACTGACTTACTTTGGCAGGATTGCATTCTCTCTATGTTTCTGGCACCCCAGATTTGTATGGCGTAACGCCAGAAGGGGGCAAATGCTTGCCTGTAGATTTTCCTTTAATTTATTTGCACGGCCGAAGCAACCAGTCAAGCACAGCACCATGCTGTGTTGTTTTTGATTTGGGCTCGCCAAGTGAGGTGCTTGTCCAGGGTCAGACAGAGGTAGTGGACTTGGTCCACGTGCTGGATGAATCTGGAGTCATAGTTGACAAACCTCAGAGTAAATTCCCAGTTTGTCGATTTCTCTATGTTTACTCTAATATTTCAACGCTTGGCCTAGGGTTGGGATATATGCAAGTAATCCTGTAGTGTCTCTGAAGCTTTTCGAAACGAGTAAGAGTTGAATACGATGGCTGTGTCATCCGCATATCTAGCGATGGTGGCTTCATCGGAGTCAACTGTTCCGTATATAGCGCGTAGAGGACAGGTTTTACTAGTATACTGCTTTCTGGCACGCAGGTTCCAATGCTTTTTTATCGATGAAGCGTCCACATAGATAGATTTGTAAGTATAATAGAGTGTACTGTTTAAATGGGAGAAGGCATTTGATGGTTTTTTTTTAGAACTGTAATAAATATATTCTTCATCTAATGTTTTATTATTAATTATTTTAACTATTAAGGAATTTCCAACATGATTGCAAATCCATAGAGCGATTGTAAACATGGCTTAAGTCTTAAAAGTGCAGTTGTTGCTTGTTGTTATTCTTGTAATTGCATGTAGACCGAAACATAAATACTTAAAAATACAGAAAGATTGCAACATATGCAATGCTTACCACTATTAACTGTAATAGCAAAAACACAAGAAAAACTTAATGAAATACGAAAAAAAAAAAAATAAATAAACAAAAGAAAAAGAAAAACCATCATAAAAAGAAATGTTTATTAGATGCTGCAGGCTAAGCGAGCACATTATGTGCAACTTGTGACGCCATTTTGTTGTTACTGTTGCCGTTTGTGTTGCCATTTTTGCCATTGACATTTCCGGTTGGCCATTAGGAACACACACACACACACACACACACATACAGATACTTTTATTCATACATGCCACACACTCAATGAGTTCAATGACGGCGATGTTGATGACGAGACTGCGTGTCGTTTGTCGTTTATTGCTCCTGGAGCAGCAGCAGCAGCAGCAATGAGATGTTGCAAGTGCTTTTACCATTTGCCATGCAACAGTTGCAATTGTCAACAAAAGCAGCAGCATTTGTCAATAGCGACAACAATAACAACAGTACGAGTAAGAAGACCAACAAAAGTTCATTTGACCAAAGCTTAGTTGGAATGTATGCGTGTATGTACTTAATGTATTTGTTCTTTCCACTTGATCATTCATTTCTATATCTGTTTCTGTTTCTGTATCTTTTTCTTATTTTTTTGCTTTGAGTTTGTTACAAAGTTGCACGCTTATTAATGTTGACAACACAGAAGTCAGAACACAGAAGAACACATCAATAAGAAGATAGATAGATTTTGATTCATAAGCCTTCGGCTCGAACTTGGTTCCATTTAGCTTAGCTTTAAGTGCCATTGAACAAAATTCAAATACTTCGTATAATGAAGCAGCAAGAAAATATATGAATAGCAATAGTAAAGTAAGTATTTCACTAACTAACTGACTAACTGACTGATATACAGTGAAATCTCTCATAAACCGAACAACAGAACTTCGAGCTATATGAGTATTATGCCCAATTACTACCTATGTATACTAATAATAGATTAGGTTAAGTGGCTCTTAGATCTGAAACTCCCATACCTTTGATAATTATAAGTGAGGATTTTTATTTAATTTATCTTTAAGTGTATTCAGACTCAGGGAATAGGGCATCTTCTTAAGCCCACTAGGGTAACAAGCTGAGGGAGGACAATGTTTTCTTTGATTACTGTTTACTCTTTACTGAAATGGAATGGCAATTTTATTATAAGATTTCCGGAGAGAGATGGTTGGAAGCCTGGTATCTTCATAAGGCAAGATGAGCTTTAAATTTATGCAGATGGTTCCAAGACGAAAGGTGGTACTGAAGCTGGCTTCTTTCCAAAGATGCTAGCAGTTCAACTATCGTAACGTCTAATAGACTGGTGCAGTGTTTCAGGCAAAGATAAATGTTTATTTAGTCAGATAAGCAGCAAAATTGATAAACACTATGGGGGAGACTCCAAGAAATATATCGATTTATATTGGCAATCATGCTGTTATCACTAGCACAACTTCAGTGGGCGAATAACACAGGCTGTAATGTCATCTTAACACCCTGGAATGGACCTCTGAGCTCAACAAAATTTGATAGAAATTCTAATAGGGCACTACGCCATTGGGTTAATGGTTCTAGGGATGCATGTTCCACATTCAGACTTCTATTGCAGCTACGAGAAGATGAGAAATAATCAGATACAATAATAATCAGAACAGTTCCTATGTGAGTGCTCTGATCTTATTAGGATTAGGTAACAAAATTACCTATGAGACATCTGGCCTTGTTTGTTGATTCTTCGGGTTGGTTCCAGATGGTGCGAATGACCTTTGGAACCAACTATGGATAACATACCGACATTTCCTTTAAATCCCACCAAAACTTTTTAAATGAAGACATCATAATAGGCCGTATGGCTTTTTGCGGTGAACTGCCTAATCCAATCTAGCCTTGATAATGCAAATCTAAATTGATCTTCATTTTGCTTCTTACATGACGATAGTATCTGAATGTATTAAAATTAAGCAAGCACATTCATTATCTGTGAAGATCTTTTCTGTGTTTTATTTCTCGGGAAATCATACCATATGTATACATAATTTAAGAAAAGTGATTGTTATCGATTTCAATAAGTGTTTTAAAGGAATTTCGCCTATGCCTCCCCAACAAATAGCAAAAGATTATTATGCCGCCTCCGTATCCTTCTCCGCACGTCTCCTAATGGTGTTTTCTTGGAAGTGTATTTACAAGATGACAAAGCTGCAAAATAGTTGTTTGTTAAATGTAAAATTTTTTTTATTAATTTTAATTACAAAATAAGATTCAATAAAAGTTATAAATCAATTTTTTTCGTTATTAACCCGTTCCGCCTTCGTTAAAATGGTATCCGTTACAACACTTATATCAATACATACGTGGCATGACAATTTTATTATAAATATAAATACAATAATTTTTAGCATTATTTTAATTACATTTGTCTTTTAAAAGAAGATTGATATTAAAATTACTTAAAATGGTATACCTGTTTATAGGAGATTTATTCAATAATGATAGTTGTCACTGTACTAGTAGACCTGATTCCCTTTCAGTTTGTTCATTTACTGCTCTCACAACAAATTCCAATACTCATTAACAATATATTACTATTTAACTTGTTACCATTTTTAAAGATACATAAGAATAAATAAGAATTACTTAGTAAAGCTTAAAACAAAAAACTCAATGGCATTGAAGTTAAATACATAAATATTCTAGAAAAACCAAAAAGAAGGGTATCTTCAACTATGCCGAAGATGGAATACTCTTCACGCAGCCTGTAGAAAACGTTTTTTGTATGGGAGTTATACGATCCAGTAATCGTAGGATCTTGAAATTTATATGGTTGATGAATATGAATGAGAAACTTATTTTGTTTAAATGTCAAGATGATTGCACAAAAAACAAGAAAGTTTTTCTAATAAGAACATGAATTGGAGTAGGGGGCTTATATGGGAAGTACGCGTCCTAGTGGTCTGATTTGACTGGTTCTGGCAAATGTGCTGCGTATGGAGGAAAAAAAAAACCTTGTGCAAAATTTCAACTGTGTATCTAAAGAACTGAGGGACAACTGTGCATACAGACAGACAGACGGACATAAGGACATGGCTATATCAACTTGTCTTGTCGCACTGATCAAGAATATATATATATATATATATACTGTATGGGATATATGATGTCTCCTTCTTGGCATTATAAACTTCATGACAAACTTATAAAACAATTCACTACGTGAAGATTATAAGAAGGAGTTCAAGTTAAAAAATTACTTATATGAATATCAATATATATTTATTCATATTTACAGAATGTAATGCAATCAAATGCACAAATGTTTTGTTGCCGTTGGCGATGAACTAGTAACAATTTATAATAGAAAAAGAGAAAAAATCGACAAAAGTCAAGAGAAATAAAGTATTTTCAATTGAAAATGCAACAAGACCATACAATATGAACAATGAGCAGGGAGTAAGCCTTTTTAAGTAGTATAAGTATAAGTACAAATACGTATATATTTGTATCTTTTACAATTCAGAATTCTAGAATTCTTGCTAGTAGTCGTTTTTGTTATTCTTTGTCATTTTATCTTTGTTAGTTGACCAACAAATCTATAATACAATTTACATTGTCATGACCAAAGGCCAAATACGAGTGAGTGAGTGAGTCAGTCTGTCAGTCATTCAGTCAGTCAGTCTGTCACTCATTCAGTCATTCATCTATCCCTCATTCGTTTGTCTGTTTATCTGTTACTTTATACTTGTAAGAATTTATATCTAAATCTTTGTTTTTCTATCTATTGTACTATATGTATTGTATATTGTATCTGTGCATCTGTATACGTATATCTTTTGCCTCTAAAATAACCACTTTGACTCATTTTTGCTTAAAGTTTTTAATGCATTTTAATATTTTCAAAGTTTTGCTTATTGCTTTTATTCATTTATTTATTTATTTTTTGTTCTCATTGTTGTTGTTGTTGTTGTTGTTTTTATTATTACTACAATGTTAACAAAATTTGCCCTGAAGTTATTTTGTTTTTTGGTATTCAAAAAGTTTCTTATTTAATTTTCTTCAATATCAAGACCCACCTCTCTCTCTCTCTCTCTCTCTCTCTCTCTCTCGCTCTCCCTATCACACAATACTATTCATATAGATTTTTATCTTTAAGTCTCATCTTTCACTTACTCGTTCATATATATATACAATATGTATGTACAATAGTATTGTATTTTGTCCTATCATCAAGTTATAATTTTTTGGTTTCTATTTTCATAATAAATAAATTATGGTATATACAATTACATAATTATTATATATTCTGAGATTGGGAAACTAACTTAATTCATGTATTATGGTATTTTATTGTTTGCTATTTATTTTAAATGACATCAATATATTAACCAAATGAATGGATATATTAAATTGATTCGGATAATTGTAATAGCGTACAGATAATTGTCAATCACAGGAGTCAAGAAACTATTGTTTATACTATACACCAGGGAACAAAACAATCCTTTGGAAGGATCCATTTGTTGTAGAAGAGTTTGATTATTGTCCATATATTCCTGACATACTCTTCTTAATTTCTGAGTATTTTATTGATAGAATGTTTTGATACTTGGCACGCCAAACACTTAAATTTTTATGATCTACTGATGATCGTTTTATATTGTACATAATAAGAAGTCAAGTCATGATCTAACAATTAATAATTTCTTGTTGATTCTTGTTGTTATGATATAGATGGTTTTATACCACATTTTGAACATTGGGGAACCTCTCAATGGTCCGATTCGGCTCGTTCCAACAAACGATTTATCCAAGGTAAAAAGAAACCTAGGTATAAAATCTCTCTAGCTGAACTTAACCTAGGGACTAGTTCGCGTACAGACGGACTGACGGATATGGCTATATAAGCTCGTCTCATGCAGCTGATCACCAATATATATACTTTATGTGGTCTGTGATGTCTCCTTCTGTATGTTATAAACTTCATGACAGGTTTATAATGCTTTTCACTTCTGTCAAGAGTATAAAAATATTAATGTCACAGTTCTAAATGCATGTGTTTTTTTTTTTTAAAGCATTGTAGTGCTGTATTCTGTTATAAATTATCTCAAATCTCAAAAATTTACATTAATTTTAATATTGCCTCTTGTATATTTTTCTGGTTTTTTTTAAGAGCTTTGCAGTCAACAGCAACTTGTGAATCTAGAAGCTCTTCGGAATAAGTGTTTGGTTCCTGCTGAAAGGGGTTTTTCTACATCGGAAATATGGGAGCTTCATCCGTTACGGGTGTTACACACAATGTCTGAATGTATTTCTGTGTATCTGCTGTTCATTTAGAAAAGTCTCAGGAATGTTGGTGAATAGGTGTGAGACCAATGATTTATCAATCCGGTCTTCTAACAGCCCTGGCTATTAGAATCTTAAACTGTAAGTGCTGCTTTCATTTTATTGGGTGTACAAATAAGTTTCCGCCGTTATTAATAAAAAATTTGGCATTCCCTATGAAAGAATTTTACATTATTTTTTATTGAAACCGCGGCGGAAGAGCCATTCATCTTTTAAGGTTCAGTGACCATCAGATGGAGCAATGCCTGGTGAATACTTCTACTGTTTCCAGACATCCAACCTTCCTATATGACGGCGGAAACTTATTTAAAAACCAATTATCAAGAAATTCCCTGCAAATGTTTGTTTCGTATTATCGTGATTTTTCTTCAGGTAATCGGATCACTATGGCCACTATAGATTCTCTATGTATATATATATTGTATGTATAATATCATCAAAGCAAACAATTTGATATGTATGCATGTATAAATCATAGATATTGAGTTCATAGCGGTTGCTTCCGCTTTATGAAATTATGGATTCTGTCATACTAGTGTGAAATATCATCTTAATGATTGATTTCCTTACTAATTGCTTTGTTATTAAAATCGAATTTCATTTATGAATCTACTTAGAAATTGCTATTAAAAAACAGATGAAACAACTATGGAATATGAATAACAGATTTCCATATGTTTATTTGTGAAAATGAAATGTTTATTTTGTGCTCATGTTGTTTTATTATTACATCTTCGATATGGTGGTTTATCATCTGTTTTCTTCACTTCAAGAATGAAGAACATATTACTATTCACTGAACACAAGTGTTTATTTTTGATGTTGTTCTTGGTGTTTTTGGAATTTCAATATGTGCCAAAGACCAATATAGTAAGATATTTTTAAAATATGTACAATAATATTAAGTTCAGTTTCATTGAAAGTTAAATACCTTTTTACATTTGGAGATTGAGATTTATGCTTAGCAATTGCGAGTATAGAATGCATTTTGATGCGATCGTTTCGTTTGTGATTAACGAATATTTGTAAAGAAAATTTCAATTAAATTTCATGGAAAATTCTGTATTCTAACAAATGGAATGCAAAAGTTCTCTAGTTTTCCCTATTATTATTCATATTGACGGATATTAAAAGACTAAATTTTATCGCAATGCTGCATCTTTGATGGTTTTTAACTGACTTCAAAAAAAAGAAGATGTTCTCAATTCAACTGAATTTTTTGTTTTATGTGTGTTACCACAGAACTTTTTTCTAGGTGAACTGATTTTGATGATTCTTTTTTTATATGAAAGCTAAGGCTTTCATATATGGTCCCATATAAATTTGATTAAGATCTGACTAGTAGTTTTATATGTGTTTCCTCAGAACTTTGTTCGGTGTAAGTTGGTACAATTTTTTTTTTTGTGTTAATATATTTTTCGTTACAAACATCATGACAAATTTCACTTTCATTTAATATTTATATGACTTACTAATAAATGAATATGTGTACATACTATTAGTTGTTCTTAGACATAGGGTCAGTGGCTTGATGGTATGTAAATATATAGAAAAATACATATATACATGACAAATGGTTTCTGTCACCTGATATAGATCAGAAAAAACAAATGAACAGATGATAGAAAGTTGAATGATGTTTTGTGTCTGACATCAGGCGTGTGTCATAAAAATTAGATTAGTCTAGACAAGACTTTAAAATAACATCAGTTGATTACTATCCATATTTTGATGTATCCTATAATTGAGGTTATTAGCTTAGTTGCACTTGTCAATCGATGGTTCAAATAGCCCTGAAATCATTTTCAATACCGGAAGAATTCTATTCATTAATTCATTAAAGCGAGAATAAGTCACATTTATATAACTCATACTGCACAATGGCCGGAATTGCCGGTTTTAAATATTACAAGCGTGATAGGGGATCACATGACAGGAAAAAAATAACACAAAATAATATGACAGATATGTTCTACAGGGCTTTACATTCTTCAAATCCACTTCCTTCCAGCATTATTCTCCAAGATGCTGTTGGACTTTTGGCGTTACAGAAAATATTCAAAAATTAGAAGCACTTGGTTTTCAGGCAGTTTTAATTTCTGGATGTTTTTTATCCATAAAAAAAATAAGCAAACAACGTAATTGTAATTAATTATTGTTACGTTTTATTATTTTATGCATTGACTTATGTTTGTTTGCTCTTTTGGTTTGATTAGATGAGACACAAGCTTTATTGGACTCCCCAATTTTTTTTTTTAAGCCTTTGTTGTCATCGCGGTCGTATTGATCAATATTTAATCAATTAATAATACTTTTTGAAGCAACAAAAACAATGAGGATATTTTAGTGTTCACTATCTTAACAATATTTCCCGCATTCCATGTTCCTTGCGGGTTTACTTATAACTCAAACATGATTAAAAACTTCCGAATGATAAATCTCGAAAGTTAGATAACTTCACATTGAAGGCTTTTTTGTTAATTATGTGTGTATATTTTTAGAAAATTTTATCATAAATGAGATACAATATTATGTAAGAAGAGAAGCAGACGTTTATTCCATGCTAATAGATTTTTTATTTTATGAGTTCAACATCATCTCGTGAAGTTGTAATATTCGTTCAGGTGCTGAATCTTGTTGAATCTTTTATTATTGTACATAATATTTTGATTCTTTGGTTCAGTTCGTTTTTTTCTTTTTCTGTCATTTAATTTAAAAAGAGGCAATACGAAACCGCAAAACCATTTCGTCACATTACAATTGAGTCGTGCAACATTTTTGCGGTTGTCGTTAATATTTTCGTTCTACCCCTTGCCAATTCCTGTATCCCATTGTCCCCTTGTTTTATGTTGCACAGTGAATGAATGCATTTAAAGCAGATTTTTATGAGTCGTGAAGAGATGAGAAGAGAAGAACATTGCACAAAATGTATATAAAAATTGAAAGAAAAATAAAAAAGGGAACGTCAAATACTCGTATATAAATCTACATAAATAATATGATTATGAGTTAACATAAGCATAAAAACCGAGTGAGTTGCATACACAGCATTGAAGACGATGCGACGGCATCAATGATTATGCCAGGGTTTCTTAAGCTTTTTAGCTCAAAGTGAACAAAATTTTATTTCACAAATTCTAATGTAATGGAATGCGAATCGAAATATAAATCACTTAACAGTACATACTTGCGTATGTAGTTTCAAAACATTCTTTCTATTACTTGAATACATATTAGTAAATGTGCATATCGAATGAAATAAGATTTTTCCATTAACAAAATACGGCTTCAGTACTAATTGCAGCTGGATAAATACAGTCCTTAATAAACTTAAGGACTTTGTAAAGAATTAACTGAACTCCAAGAAATCCCTCGCACTGGCTTGATTACCGTTGGCGTCTCTAAGGGATCTGTTTTAGGATCTAAACCTCTACACACATATACACTATATTTCAAACATCTTAACTATTGTAAGTCCTTAGTCTTCAGTGACGACACTACCTTACATTGCTTTGGAAATACCATAGCTAAAACAAGATTCAAAGAATTCTAGAAGAAGCTTTACATACCTTCGCTAGTTTCTTTCACAAGTGGAAAATGAAATTAAGCACACACAAAATAAATACTACATATTTCACACGGAAACGAAAACCCTGCCATCTATGAAACTCTAATCTACAGCTCAGTTTTGAATCCATACGATTGGCAAACTTATCTCGGTTTAACCATTGTCAATAAACAGAGGCGGTCGTTGAGGGTAGCGAGCAGCGCAACCATCCGGGGCCTCGCGCAACAACCCAAGTAAATAAATATTAGGTAAAAAATAATTCAATAGTATGTACTAATTTTTATTTGTATTGTATTTGTTAAAAGTAAAATCGCTGAAATTACTTTCCGAAACTAGATGGGAATGCAGATTAGAATTGTTCAAAGCCGTTAAGTATCAAATATCAGATTGTCCGTAATACAACACCTAGACAATGGCTTGATATATAAAATCATGAAAACGGTGTCCAGTCATCCTTGGTAATAGCGAGAGAAATGGCTGATGAAAATTATATTGATAGAAAGTACAAAGTCTCAAGAGGTTGAAGTGTGAGAAGAAAATTTGGTTAGGACGAAGCTCCTGCTGTGGAAGACATTTTCAACAAACATAACTAATTTTATGTCTTTGTCGACAATGTGTTATCAACACAAGTTATCAACCTAAATTTAAAGCACTAAAGCATCATGAGAGCATCAAGAAAAAAAATACTATCGAATATAGTCATGAAAATTATAGCCACAACATCTGTAATAGATACGTCTGCAGTAGGAAGTCTTTCGAAATTAAAAATTACTAACACATTTCTAGGAAATACTTTTGTATGATGATACAAGATCGGCTTTCAGGTGTTGCTATTATTTTAATTGACAATGATGTAGTTCATTCGTTAAATTATTATGACTTAATTAATAATTTTAGTCTTAGAAAATGCCGAAAATATTATTTTTGAATTCCTGATTCTTTTACAACATTAATGCGAATACTAGTTTATCATGATTAATAATTTCTTACTTTGGTGTTTATTAATTTTTTGTTAAATTTCAATAAACAATTTTAAAAGTCTAACTTTGCATTTCTCATCAAGTATTATCATTAAAACTATTGTAGTTCCACAAAGACAAGGGCCTATCAAAAACCTATTGCTTAGACCGCCCCTGTCAATAAACAAAGATTTAATTTGCACATTAGCAGGATAATAGACAATATAAATAGAACAACCAGTATTTTATGTATAAACGTTCAATAATAGAAAGTTGCAACTGTAAATTAAGAAGAAACTAATAATACTTGAATCTATATTTGTTCCAAACTTAAAACTTTGGTCTCGTATGGATCGGAAATCTATGGTGATTGTTACCAAAAATAATCTTATACTATACTTACTTACTGCACTTTTCCACTCCATGAAAGAACATATATTTGCATGATAGATGAAAAAAATCTTATCTAAATTTGAATATAAAACCAGAAAGAAGGGTATCTTCAAATATGCCGAAGATGTTATACACTTCACGCAAATGTTTTTGCTCTCTGTTACAATTTGAGTATAAACAAAGAACACAATTTGTATGGGAGGTACCCCTTCTGGTAACCGCAGGATAATGAAATTTACATGGTTGGTGGATATGGACCAGAAACTCATAATGTCCAAATATTTAACACTATTAAGAAACGATCTTTAGTTTTTAAGTTCTAGTTATAGTGTCTGGATTTAGTTAAAAAATTAGAGAAAATATGATATATTTAGGTAAGAATTTTTTCATTTTCATTATATGTATCAGATTCAAACCCAAAGCAAAACCCAGAAGAGCTTGTATCGAATCAACGGTAAAAATCTTAGATTAATAGTTCTTATGGGTCCAGAGAATTTGAGTTACTAACAAATGGACAAACGTTCTTTGAAAGCAAATTAACGTTTGCAAAGTTAGCGGGTAGTGCTTCTATATTTTATAAGTCTAACATTTGGGAGAATATAAGTAGTAAAGTAACATTTTGATTTGGTCAATAAAATAAGGCAATTTTTTTAAATTTTCATTTTATTGATTGAGGATGTCATTTAGGTAATCATTTGTAAATAGATCATGTGTTCAAAGAGAAGGTTGTGACCTGACGAAATTATTTTTAATTTAAGAAACTCTGGATAACGATGTAAATGTATCTGATGACGCTGATAATGATGATGATGATGATGATGATGATGGCTGCTTTGTGTTGCTGGTGATTGTATTATGTCGCAGACATTTTAGCACCACTATAATAACTACAACAACAACAAGAATAACAATAATAATCATAATCATAAAGTGCAGTAGTTATAATAATGAACATGTTAGCAAAACACTTGCGCATGCGCAACTTAAAAGTAGCTTTTGATGGGCGCGTTTTGAGTTCACCATCGTCGTCGTTGTCTTCATCCATTCAAACGTCTGTCCATATGTCCATCCATACATTCAACCATGCATCCATGCATCTATTTATCCATCCATCCATCCATCCATCCATCCATAAGCATGTGTTTTGGTCTCTCAACTTAAATTCATTTGATCGCTCAGTTTCGGTCGCTTGACTTTACTTGCCACTTGATTTCGTTTGTTGTTGTTGTCGTTTCCTTTGCCGCAATTCGTCGATTCTGCACGTTTCTTTTCGCTTAACACAAAAAATAATAAAAAATAAACGAATTTTATTTATTTCGTTTCAAGTTGATTTTTTTATTATTACTTCTTATTTTTTTATGGTAAAGCAGAAATTAAAGGCAGAAGAATCGAAAACAAAGCAAAATAAAGTAAGCCAAACCAAACCAAACCAACTAAACCAAAGTGAAATACTTAAAATAAACTATGCATTCCGTTCCGTAATCAGGGGCCGTGACAATCGTTTATGACTCTTTCAAGTCACCAGTAAGACATTAAAATTTTTGCTATATTTTTCTTAATATTTACTTATTGGTAAACATTGATATGGTGGTGACGGCTCTCGTTTGATTTTGAGTTGACTTTACTTTGCTTCACTTCATTTGACTTGATTTCATTGAACTGGACTCATTTCATACGTACTTTGTACTTGCATACATGT
The DNA here is from genome assembly GCA_037040105.1 of Amiota albilabris. NCBI lineage: Eukaryota > Metazoa > Arthropoda > Insecta > Diptera > Drosophilidae > Amiota > Amiota albilabris. Next base: position 6,376 of record JBANCV010000435.1, on the reverse strand, counting down.
ATTTAATATTCTTTGTTTGTTTTTAGTAGAAAATTTAACTTTTATTATGATTACGAGTACCTAAGTATTATTATTGTATTTCAGTTGAAAAAAAATGTGTGACGAATTGAGTCTGGCATATACGGGAAACATAAGCTTACAGTTGATGCGGCCCGACTTGTACGTATGCTATAACGTACCCTATAAACGCAAATAATATTTAAAAGTTTATTGAAAATAATGCAAATGTAATATAAATAAATAAATCAATTTATTTGTAAATAATTTTTTAAACTTTTTCTATTTTTACATTTTCAAAAAGGTTGTTTCCCATTTTGGATCTAAACAATCTGCCGTAGGTTAGTATTTTTTTAAAATATTTTTTAATAATAATACTCTAAACCTTACATACATTTTTTTCATTTGTTTTTAGAGATAAATTTAGTTTTTAATTTTCTGGGTTGATTTGTTGATTTCATTGGTTGTACGAGTATGATATATTGAATCGATTTTTTTTATTAAATGTGTTCTAGTTTTTGGACTAGATACATTCTTATCTTATTTAAGAAAATTAAATACAGAAATTTAAAAAATCAACCAATAGGCAATGATGGTGATGCCAATGATAAATTTAATTTTACCCAAACCAAAGATGATAAAAGTTGTTTGTATGTCAACTCGGTTTATTTTTAACTTTATTCGAGTTTTATAATTTGTTGTTATTATGAAAATATAAATACACATTTTGTGGAAATTTCAACTGTTTATCTATTACGCATCATGAGATACAGCTGGAGTCGGACGGATGAACAGCAAAAGCTTAGCACTCTTTGGGTATGGAACCCTAAAAATTTACTAAAAGTAGGTTGATTTTTGTTCAAGTAATGTGTCAATTAGTAATTCACAGCTGATATTCCAATAAGTTATCGAATTATCACTTGAACTTTTGACGATAAAACTGTCAAAATCAGCCGCTCCCTTTGCCTAATTAAAGCTGCTACAGACCAGGATAATCATTTTAAAATCATTCAAGAGCTGTTATCAAACTGCATATTAAAAGTCAATGAGCAGAAATGTAAACACATTATATTTACACTGAACATTGGGATATGTTCTCCAGCAACTTTAAGTGGCGCTACAACTCCTCAAAATCAGGAGGTAATTTAACTTGGCGTTCACCTGAAAGAAACAAATAGAAGCTAAACAGACATACATGAAACTAAGAACACAAATTTGATCATTGAAGTTATACAAAGAGCTCAATCGGAAGAATTGGGAGTGAAGATATCCAAAAAATAAAAATGTTCTAAGCGTAAATGGTACTATACATATATGGATAGACATGCTCAACATGCTTGTCCACTAGCTAGTGCTCTTGTCCGTACAAGAAACTCATTTTGACTGCTTCATAATGTTCGGACCAGCTTTTTTGCTTATTAAGATTTTATGAATTACAAACATCATGATAAAATTTCAATACATTATTCATAGTTTGTATGAAGGGTATAAAGAAAAATTAGTTACGCCATAAGTTTTCGTAATGTTTGTCATTTAGCTAAAATACTCGTACAATACTATATATGAGAATACAATATTTTTTGTCCGATTTTATTGGTTTTCTTGATAATAATATTTTATGCATATTTTTCACTGTTGCTTTGTTATTTATTTCTCTATAGATTTTTGTTGTTATTTTTTATTGACATCGCCTGAGTGCTGCGGGCGATCTTTGTTGATTCATCGTTTTTGTTCAAGAAACTCCTACTTAAATGTTTTGTTGCCACTGTCAATGGGCCTTGTTACCCGCATGGGCCTTATACTTACATACATCACTTGGTTGGTTGCACTTTGGGAATATTTAAATATATTTTTTTAATATTTTTTTTTTTAAATACATAATTTTATTGTCTTGAGAAGAAAATAAAGAGTTAAATTTTGAATGATTTAAGAAAAAATCCACCATATGAATCATAAAAAAATCTACAATACAATATTTTTATAATGTTGTGTAATAGAAATCGTTAAATTGTAACATTAATAATTATTTAAATTTGTTCATTTCAGCGAAAGTTGTAAAAATTAAATGGAAATCTCATTCAAAGAAACAAAGATTTTTAACAAGTATGACAATGGTTTTGTAGCTGAGACACCCTACTAAGTAACTTTCCCATTGAAGAAAATTTACTTCTCTGAAAATAAGTACTACGTATAATTGTTTTATTGATCACGATGCCTTAAAGGGATCAATACTAACAGCTTTAGCTAATAAAATTGGTTGATTCGATTGTAAATAATTTCCACTGAATAGTTGAGCAAAAACACCCACATCATCTGGACCATGAATTTCTGATTCTAATGGTCTGGTAGCTATGTAACAATGTTTAAAATTCTTAATCCACTTTTCACTTAATTCCCTACGTTACACGGGCCTTTAGCATAAGATATAATAGTATAAATTAAATTATCGGCAGCCATAACAGAATTAAAAACCCAATATATCATTATAACGCCTCGGATTGCCATCAATGGTTATAGTATGCGAATGATCAGCAGTCACAACAATTAATGTATCCTTGAAATGGGTCATTTCTCTAGCCAGTTTAACAGTATTGGCGAATTCTACAGTTTCTTCAAGGCTGATACGAGCGCTATTATCATAGTGCGCCATATCAATGCGTGCAGTTTCGACAAATAGAAAGTATTCCTGATCGCTTTGTTGAAGTAGCTTTAGAGCAGCTACATTTATTTCACTCAATGAAGGTTTTTCATGAACGAGTTCATCACGTTTCAAATCTACAAGATACAGACAATATGACAAACAGAACAAACCCAACCGTTGATCGGTTTCAATCCAATTTGTTGTATTCAATTCCACTTTATTCCTTACAAGTCGGGCACGATTACCATTCTTACGGCGCTGTCTCAACCAGTTAGCAATAAGATCACGGCCATTGTTACGTCTTCCAGCATTGCCGGAATCGCGTTCGTCAGATTTGTCAAAGAAATTTCATTTGCAGATACCGAGCACCAAACATAATCGACTACCCAACGACTCATCTTATACCAATTGACGTGCAATATCCACATTTAATTTGGAATTGAAGCCATAAGCTTTATTATTTTCATTAGTTTCTCATTCCGGGGAAGCAGGTGTCACTCGATCCGTAGTCAGTAAACCGGTCCAAAGGCCCATATGACGATGCTTTCAGTATGATGCCTTCACACTTGCTTCACAATCAGAGCATTGCACTTGTGCTGTAACTCTGATTGTCCCGTAAATGGCTTTAAATACGCTCCACTAGTAGCAACAGTATCCAGGCAATACGTTTGGTCAAAATAAAGGGTTATGCCAATAGGAGTGCAACATTATGGGCTCATTGAATTCGTGTGACATAATAAGTGGACGGTTCTTATTGCAATTGCAATAATGAATTCATAGGAAGATTGGAAGTTTCACGATAGAACATTTACACAGTGTACAATTAGAGTCTTCCGATTTGGTTCATCAAAGTTTATGTGTATACCTTTGACATCGTAACTTTTGTACAGAATAAGTTAACAAGTTATTGCAAATTGAGTGCTTTCCAATATTTTGTATGGGCGATGACTAAATCTTTCAGTAATCGATTGACATACCAACTGCAAGCGACACTTAAGCATATCTTTCATCTCTTTAGCTTGCAAACTGATTGAAAAGCATACAGCAAAAAAAGCACAGTTGATCAGATATGTGATTGCATGAATAGATACTAATCGATTCAGCTCATTAAACTGACAATCATTATAGATATTAATTTACTCTAGAAACTATTGTCAACTAGTAGGTGTTTTGTTTTTTACATTTCCAAACAGGAAACATGTCTATTATTTTGTTTTTAAAATTTGTATTTGCTTTATTTGTCTATCGAAACATAAAATAAATTAATAAAAATTTTTGTATTTTTATAAATCAAAAAAGAAAGAAAAAAGCTATGGAAAACTATACAGAACAACAAATAGAGGAATTTAAAGAGATCTTTAGACTTTACGATGATTGTCGCGATGGCAAAATTCCATATGGAAAAGTTGGTGAATGTTTACGCGCCTTTGGTCAAAATCCAACTGAAGCGAATATCAAAAAGTACACACAACTATTGGAGCCCGATCAACGTGTTTCTTTCGATACTTTTTTAATCATCTATTTGGAAATTTCAAAGCAAAGTGCCACTTATACAGCTGAAGAGTTAATAAAGGGACTATGGCACTTAGATACGAAACATAATGGTTATATATTATCAACTGATCTACGACGTTTATTGACCACACTGGGTCAGGAAGAGAAGCTTACAAACGAAGAAGTTAATGAAATACTTGCCACTGCTAGTGATCAAGATGGTAATATTAACTATAAGGAATTTGTAAAAATGTTAATCAATGGTTAAAAGCAAAGGAGCAGCTAAAAAATAAATAAATCATTATAAACAGACTATACTAAATCTAAATTTGGCAATAAATAAATAATACAAATATCAACACAAGTAGTATTGTCTCATTCTTTTGCTAATCAAGGTCTTATGTACATACTATCTCTGTTCGCTGGTTGGGGAGGGTTCAACACCCAAATGTTGACCAGATTAACCTAACCTAAATTTTTCTCATACTATTACTTGCATTCAATACTATTTTTCTTGTTGCTATCGCTGTTGGTTGTTGGACAAACTTCTATAAAATATGAATTAAGTTTTTTGTTTTTCGTATTTTTATATTATTATATTTTGAACAATGCGAAGGTCATTTGCATGTTTTCCAATTGTATTTCATTCTTTTTGTTTCATTTAGCTTTGAATTGTATTATTTATTTTTTTTTTTTTCATTTAATTTTTTTATCTTTTGTATCGTTTTGGTTTTTATTTCTTTGATTCAGTACAGTTTTTTATTATTAAAGTTTATTTTTTGTTTTGTTTTATGATTAGTCTTTGTTGCGATTGGCATGATTTTCTTCTTGTTTTTAATATTTAATTTTAATATAACTTAATTTTTTATTGTTAATAAAGTAATTATGGTTATTGTTTTTATGTTCATACTCTAAATACACAATGGGAATGGTATTAAGACTTTGTTGAGAAGTTTGTTACGCACTTAGGAGGCTATAATAATCATATATCATATATCATATGCATATGATCAATAGTAGAAGAATTCACCTACTGTAACAGTTCTATCCATCTTGCCATTTGCTTCTAAATCAAGCACATAAGCAAATGCATTTGTTTATTGTATTTGGAACAGGCGACAGAAAAGGTACATTTTCTTTAGCTCTCATTTCACGATCCATCCAAGTATCTAGCTTTCATTACTTACTTCCGTCCGTAACTCTCATCTCTAACTATCACCTCGAACTCCCACCTCGAACTCTCATCAATTGACATCTCTAGTTTCAAACTTTTGCTCCCATCTCTGATTACCATCTCTGACTCCAATCACTACTACTGCCTATCAGTAACTTTCATTTATAGCTCCCATATCTAGTTCTCATCTCTAATTTCCATCTCTAACTACCATCCCTATTTCCCATCTCTAGCTCCTAACTATAGCTCCCAACTACAGCTCCCATCTCTTATCCTCATTTTTATTTTTCATCTCTTACACCCATTTCTAGCTCTCGTTTCTAGGTCCCATGTCTAGCTCCCATCTATAACCCTTATCTATGCTCTTGATCTCTTACTCCCATCTTTTACTCCCATCTCTAGATCCCATCTGTACCTCCCACCTCAAAATCACATATGTAGCTCTAATCCCTAGCTCCAATCTTCAGCTGCAATCTTTAGTTGCCATCTCTAGTTTTCATCTCTTATCTCTCATCCATAGGTCCCAACTTTAGCTCCCATCTATATCTCCTATCTCTAGCTCCCAACTCTAACCCCCATCTCTAGCTCCAATCTGTAGCCCCCATTTATTTCTCTTATTTATATCTGGAAAAGGTACATTTTCTTTATTTCTATCTCTTATTTATATCTCTTATCTCTACCTTCCATCTCTAGCTTCCATCTTTAGCTATTAACAAATCTAACATATTCTCAGTTAACCGGAAATGAAAAATATACATACTTATGTATAGTCTTTTGATATAACCAATTTTAATGTACATATACATATTTTGTTTGTTCTGTATTCGTATTATTTTTTGGTCACAAATTCCATTGCGTGCTTTTAAAAAAACTGCAATAATTCGTGTCATTTTTGGTGTTCTCTTTTCTTTCTAAGCAATATATCTGTTAATTTTATTTAGAAAAAAAAAAACATCTTTTGCTTTGTTATTTATTTTTCTTTTCCCCATATATATATATATATACAAGGTGTGTGTTAAAAGTTTCCGAACTTTTCTGGCAGGGCATTTTCTGGTGCCGCCATCTTTGTG